>OW026457.1:73955332-74252707 GCA_932274525.1 Podabrus alpinus
ACAGTATTGGAATGTTGCACGTTCCCAGAGCGAATAAAATTTTTACAACGCGTTTTACAACCTTTTCAGATATGAAACTTTAAAATTATTGCAAGACAAAATTGAAAGTTTAAAGCATGCGTCCCTCTATAACCATTCAAACAAGGTTTATGAAAAACGAAAGCAAATACCATGTTTTAGAGCCCAAATATTTAATAGTAGCTGCAGTTTTGATCAACTGAATTATAAAACCAACGTGGTTGGTTATAAATTATTAAATTTGTTTTTCATAAAAAATTTTTTTCGCCGCATTAACAGTTTTTACGAAATTTCAATATTATTAGGTCTTGCATTTTCCATCGCCGTCTATAGCTGAACGTCAGAAATTATTGGCTTTATTTCATAAAAAACGCGTTTTGTAATAGACTTCAATGCTAGCGCGACAGGGAGACACCGATCAGACTATAAAATCAGGGACAACTAGAACTTCTATTTCGTATTTTATTTGGACCTATGAGTTTTAGCGTATTTTACTCTTACGTCAGACGGATTTAAAATTGTTACCTTAGACCTTTTCAACTTCGATTAAGTACTTGATTGTTTGGCACTAAGGAAATTTACTAGCCGTCTACGGATTCATGAAGGAACCAACAAATGTTTGACTTTTTATATTAATTTAACAATGTTCTCGACAGTTTTTCTAGCCACCATTCAAATAGTTAATAAAAATGTACTTACCAACTGTCCATTACAAACAAAATAGATCCACACAAAAAACTTGATTACTAGCAACGGAGTTTGATCAATAAAAAAGCCATGAATGTCAAAGTTGTAATAAAAAGCATTTTATTGAAAATTATTTATTAATAGTAATAATAACTCCCAGATATATACAGTTACAGAAAGGTAAACTAAAAGTACAAAATAGTTTTAAAATTTCACACATTCTAAAAACAAGTACCTTACAAAATATTAACTTAATCTTTCAGTTCTGAACATTTTTCAGCCTTTTTCCACATCAAACCCACATATATATCCTCCGCGTCATTTTCATTCAAATGAACACAATCATTTTAACAATAATTTTTTTTTTAAATAACGATTAGATAAATATAAATTATATTAAAATAAACCATCACTAGAGTTTTACTGTACTGTTATCGGGATCAGTGTTCATTATTTAATATAAATTAAAATAGATGAAATGGTGTGAGACAAATAAATAAAAATCAAAAAGAATGATGAAAATCCTACTACTAACTAAATGAACATGTTAATATATTAACAATCAAATATAATATATATATTTAATTACAATTTTAACCCTTTTTCTACCTAACACAACAGCAAGGATGAATTGCCAATATTAGTACTAGTAAATATCGAAATAGTAGCACCACTTGTATAAAATACAAAAAAACTTAAAAGTAATAAAGAATGATGTTTTTGTGGTAAATTGATGTAGTTTACTATGTTGTCACAGCTAAATATTTCTATCAAGTGTGTGTAGATGTTAAGAGATATAATTCAGTAGTTTTGTTGTGATTATTTACGAAAGAAGCGAAGATAAATAAATTAGTAAGTACAGATTTGAAGAAAATACTGAGTTGTTTTAAAAACCCATTTGTTACTAACAGAATTACATACATCACAATTTTGCGTTATTTCGTAAAAAAAAGGTTATTCAGAACGCGTAAAATATATCGTAAAAATAGTCAATATATCACCAGTTCCGGAACTAAGGATAACGTGGTGTCAGAAGCGTTCCCCAATCGTATTTTCAGAACTGTCCAAGTGCTAAAGAGTTGTAAAATATTCTCTTTTACCTTCGTTCACCATATCCTAGATATTGTATAAATAAAACGTATTGTTGGTAACAAATTGGTGAAAGTTGTCTGGGCCATTGACGATTGAAATTTCAACAATGAATATTTTACTGTACCCAGACATCCCCCTATTATAAAAATCAACAATATTGAACTGTAACTGTAATTCCAATAATAACAAATTATTTTAAAGTGTCATTATTGCTAAATGAATTTTAAAATAGACTTCTAAAAATATTTTTTTTAATTGAACTTATTGGCATTTTGATAATGTACAGAAGTTGCCCAATCGTATTTAAAATGTACAAAAAGTGTGAAGATACTAATATTTTGTAATATTTTTTATTTAATACATATGTACAAAATTGTCCTAACAATTAAAAAAATATCATATTCTAGATGTGTTTTAAATAACAATTAAATGTAACAAGTTTAAATTTTTTTGATAATTTTTTTATATACTTTGCAAAATACATATCTCATTTGCAATAATTGTAACAACAAACAAAAATATTAAAAATCTCATTTTTGTATATAAAACTTATGAGATGATTTAATAAATGTAAATAACCAGGCACTTAAACCACTTTGTCAAAAATAATCATGACTTATTTGTCAAGGACTTTGGTTTGGGGAGAATCATTAAATTAGGACTAGACGGACGCGCTGTTTTATGCGCGACCGTCTGCGGTATAACTGTTAAAGATTTTGGTATTTTGGGTAAGTTCATCAACGACGTCGTAGATTCTTTAAATTTAGATTCTAAATTTTCTACAGTTCTGTCTAATTTTTCTAAACTACTTTCCGTTTCCATCGATTCCGAATACGAATTATCACTTGGTGGACTCGTAATTGTGGCAGTTTTGGTTGATATTGTTAAACCTTTGCGGGGCCCTAGCGTTTTTAGAATCGCGCTTGTTGGACTTGGGTTTTGCGATGCTGCCAAAGCGGCATCCATCATTCTTTTTCGTTTCAAGTCGTAACTTTTCTTAATGGCGCACATGCGATTGTAATCGTCTAAAGTTATGTGATACGGTTTTTCGTTCGATACAACTCGAACGTAACCAGGACGTTTATCATCTTTTTTTGACGGATCGATAGGAATTAGGTTAGGTTTCCAATTTTTAGTTATAGGAAATTTGATTTTTTGTGATTGCTGTGGTGTAGCTCTGCTAGCAGATGTGTTGGGACGGGATGGACCGGGATGTATAGAAATTAAACCGGGCGGAACGCCAGGATTTCTCGTTTTACCACTGTTCGATGCGAGGTGATTAATTTGGGATATCGTTATTGGAGTATTTTTGGGTATATTAGCGGCATTAATGGTAGGAACATTGTTAGATTGCGTATCTTTTGTGGTTATGATCCCACTGTTACTCTTCTTAACAGTTAGAGTAATCGGTTGCGGAATCGTGGGGATGTTATCGTAAGCGCGTAAACGATTATGAACAGATTCGCTATAATTTATAGAATGGTGACTCGCGTTCGGAGATAACACCAAATCGCCGTTACGAAAATATTTTTCTAATAATATTAAATGTCTTAAAAAGCTACTTTGATTACCGTATGGTTTTTGTAATTCGTTCCATAAATGTTTGGTGTCCGCGTCGTACTGAATCGTGCTGGTGCATTTTTCCCAACCTTCCGGCGTTTTCTCCTTCACGTTACCGTATTCGATGCTGGCTTGTAATCCCAATTCTTCTTCACCCGGGAACAATTGGCGCACGGATAGGCAAGGATTCGTACCCAAACGTTGCACAGTTTTATTAAAACCACCGATTTTACTCATTTTCGCACTTTTTGAATGTTCCGCGCCGTCTTTAATAACCGATTCCGATTTCGCGCGTTTTAAGGTGGTCGGTTTCACAGTTTCGCGTTTGTTCACTTCCGCATCACTACCACACTCCATAGCAATGCTCGGCGTGAGCATATTATAATCGACCATATAATCGGAAGGCGATTCCGATCGCGATTTACTAGTAGAATTCGATTCAGAAGGCACTCTGGTTTGATCATTTTTTTCCGATAAATCACTTTGCGGTTCGGTACCCGATAAACTATCGCTATTATCAATCAATTTTTGATTGAACTTCTTTCTCTTCTTAATAATTTGTTCCTTTTCGAACTTTTCTTTAGCTTCTTTATTCGGCACAGAAATTGGTTCTTCAGCTTCGGCGTCATTCATTAACTCAATTTTGTGAAAATGTAACAGTCTGAAACAAACATTAAAAAATACAAAATTTACACAAAATTAAATTACAATTTTGAAAGGAACAATAGGAAAATTGAAGATCATGGGGAAATCTCGCGAGCCCCCTGTTTAAATATTTTGAATTTACTAAAGCTGCATTGTTAAAAAATCATGAATTTCGTGCTAAATTTTTCGTCAAATGTACCCCAGTTTTTAATTAAACAAGGTGCCTATTTGTTTTTGGAATAACTCGTGAAATAAATAAAAGGATGCCAAAATAAAAGTCCAGATGGTTTAAATTATGGATCACGATACCGTGCAAGATTATTTGGCAGATATGGACTCTTTTGACGAAGTTTTCCATCCCATGAAAGTCGAATTGTGGCTCTAATTCTGGGATAACTGTTCGGTGTCGTCTTTCATACGTTGACTCGTCACCAGGTTTATTCTCAGAGATCTTTCTCTTAACGTAGCCTCAAAGGAAAAAGTGTAAAAAAGTAAAATCGTAAGATCTTAGCGGTCAATTAATTTCTTTTTCCTCATCTTCGGGAGATAATGGGCGAGGATCACCGCTTATTTAAATTTCAAGTCATTCCAAATCAACTATTTTATCGAAATAAGGGGTGTTCTGAACGTCCCGCTTGTGTAGAATGGGCTTAAGGGCTCGATTATACTGCAAGCGATTTGCTTGGAGCTTAGAGACGGCGCCACATAAATGAAGACATCAATTTAATCTACGTGTCTATAATGGCATATTGCGAGTTCCGAAGAAGACTTAATTTGTGGTAACTCTCAAGCTGGATGCAGTATGGACACATAGATTCAATTTCATGTGCTCATTTTGTCGCGATTTTGCTAAACAAGCCTCTAACCTCCAAACAAATCAATTGCAATACAATCGAGCCCTAATGTTTTAGTCTTAATAAAATATATAATAGCAAGAAAAAATTCCCTTTACAATTAAAATATATTTCTCGAGTTATTACAAGAACAAATTGCCTAATACACCCTTCAATTTATTTACACATAAGCAAATGATTGTGTCTACCTAGCCATAATAGATTCGGAATTTCTATAGTTAATTTTATAATGCACATACATATTACATTCTTCCAAAAATTAAGAAAAAGGCAATTACGAACTAAAAGTGAAACACAACAATTAAATCTTTGCCTACAATAAATAAGTTTACTAACTGGAATTTGTAAGAAGCTAATTAATTCCATTTAAAACTAAAGACTACTGATTGGTTAAAATTAGATTGAAGTATACATTTTATAGTTCCATCATAGCGTGACAATCAGACGCTTTTCGTACAATTTATTGTCACTTCCCTATTCCCTAGCTACTTTACCACGGAGTTGAGAGTAAAAAACCAATAAAATTAAAAGGGCTTGGAGGGGTGTTTTTTTAAAGGGGAAAAAGAAATTTTTATGTATATAAACGCTACGCGAATTATTATTTTCATCGAAAATGCTTGAATTTTTTCAAACGGTGTCTCCTCAACTTTTCCAGTTGAGAATATTATTTTCTTTTGACTTAGGCTGAAATTATTCAACGGAAAAACCAAATTTTTCAGTTTTCATGTTTTGTTCATAATTTGTTAATTAATTCTCGGTGATACCACGAAATGGTTTTAAAATTTTTGAGGCACTTTTTTAAGATTTTGAACCTACATCTAGATTTTTAAAATAATATGATTGAGAATAACACAAATCACTGAAAGATTCCTTTTACTGATTTACCTAAGTTTGTATAAGTTTATTTTAACAAATAACAGATCCAAGAAAAACGTAAATTTTCTAAATAATGGGTAATTAAATACTAGATAAATTTAAAAAAATAAGAAGAATAGAACTTTGTTTACTTAATTTATTTTTATTAGACGTGTTTACATTGATGTACCTGTTCACGTTTTAAAAAATAAATACTTAGGTTAGTTTATATTTAAAATGAGCGGTTAGTGCGCTTAAGGTGGCTAGTACTTATTTTATGATGTTTGGCCCTAAGGACAAACACTGATTAGAATTAAATAGTACGTACAATTACACAAATTAATAAAGGAGTGACGGATATTATATAAATTATTTGACGGATTACGGGAAAAATAATTGGTTTTTACGCCCCATATTTAATAATGTTATACATGAAGCTTTGAGTAGCGATCTTGTGTAATTTCCGTAGCTGTAGATTACGTATTATCGTTGGTATTATTTAATTCTAACCGGTGTTTGTCCTTATGGCCGAATATCATAAATGTACTTGCCACCTTGTACCGGTTCGATCCCCGAGACGATGCGAGCCTTTTATTCTGGCTGTCTCTTCATGAAAAGAGGTGGTTTACGATTGCTCTTCCATTGAATTTCAATACAAAAAAAGCCGTCTTATCTGACCGCTACCGGCTCTTCCCTGGTCTATGTTAAAAAATGCAATTGTATACATATTTTTATATCGCGTTTATTAACCACAAAATATTCGGACATGTTTACTTGAGAATCTCCTAATAAACCCCACATAAATTCTGTCGGCTTCTCCCCAATCGTATGCTTTTCTCCTAATTATAACTCGTAAACTAAAATTAAAGAGCACAAATTTCCTTCCAAAACGGATTTTTTCAAAAATTTTCTACATTCCTGAAATAAAACTTAATTCCAGAAATGCGAAATGCACTTTATTTAAAAAAAATTGGAACCAAGTTTATGAATAACACAATAACATTTTCTTACATGTTATTTTCATCATTTGAAATTAATTCTGAAAAATCAATTTGCTGCAAGTTTTCGTAAAAATGAATTAAACAAATTAAAGACGAAACACCGCGTTGGAGGTTTCCATTTGGGGGAGAAGCCGACGCGGGATTTTAGGGGGTTTATTAGGACACCCAAAAACACGTGTGCCAAATTTCAGCGTGCTCCAATTTTTTGGAAGTTAAAAATGTAACTTAAGTAATGGTTCAAATTTTAATTACTATAAAATGAAGTTTTAGGTACATTTCTTATTAGGCCGACAATATGATGTATGTACATTATTTTTGCTGAAGGTATTTTAAACTTACAGTTAAAATTAATTTATTTTAACGTTTCAGTTAATTCTGTAAAATTTATGATTCGCAAATGTGTATATAGCTAGTACGTGCTAAATCTACCCGCCTGTTCAAATTTAATTTGAATAAAATTTCAGATATCACATGTAAGTTTGCACGATGTTGCAAACTTTTCGTTAAATAAAACGTTAATGCGTTATAACAATAAATTTACTAGGTAAATCGTACATCACGCCAACTTAAAATTAAATGAAAGTAAATTTTTGTGAATTCTGCTTTCTTTTCATTTAGTTAGTTTCCTATTTAATGACCAATTTATTATTTGTTAGGAAATCTAAGTTTCTATATATTAAAAGATATTATTTGGAAAATAAACTTATAAAACTTAAAAAAAAATCTAAATGAAGGCAAAACGGAAAACTGAAAAATATGGTCAGATTACGGGTTTTTCAGTCCGCGGTAAAACCCAAACAAAAATTCCAGGCCGTTTAAAAAATATTTCTAGCGTTTGTACACAGAAAAAATACGAATGCCGTTTTCTTATATTCGTTTAAACCCTGCCCAACAGTTTTATTCAAGAATGGTGGCTTTTAATGGGATTCCCGCGACCCCTAACAAGGGTCATGTAAGCAAAAACAGGACCAGGGACATATTTATATGAACACAACCTTTTGTGATTTATAAACAAAAGCTCTACATTTAATTAATTTATCCAAATCGATATTTGTTATAAAATCAAGCAGAATATAAAAAAAATGAACCTACCTTCGTTTGTATTGGTCAAAAAAGCAGCCATCATTCTTGCTTCTTTCTTCGGGCAACCTCAACGACAAAGTTGCAAACAACTTGCAGCACTTGCAAATGGCTAAACTGTCATTTAAAGAAACTGGAATGTTCATATCATTCAGAACTTTGTTAAGTTCAATAGTATCAGGTCCCATGTAGTGTATGTGATTTGATGCTAGCCGCCTCTTGCACATGGAACAAACCATTAGAATGTCCACCAACGAATAGTGGTCATCACATAAAGGAATCGAATGCAATCCTGGATTATCTAAATCAATGTTGACCTGCACAAGAAAAAAATCGGTTACAAACCAAACGCGATGACCATTGTTATAACTTACAGTATGGCAGATGCTCTTCCTCATCTTAATGATCACCTTGCGGCGTAAAATATTCGATGCCTGCTTATTACATCCCAAAACGTGACAGTAATTTTGCCGCGGCGTTATCAAGTTATTCCTTTTACTCCCTTTGCTTGAATATGAGGGAGTGTTTGCTTTGCGGTCCACATGCCGGTAACAAGCGTCGCATAGGCAAGAATCCCGTGTTAACTTTAATTCGTCTGGAAGAAAATATTGTAAATTGTTGTCCGAAACGTAACCAAGTAAAATATTACTTTGCAAGATGTTATTTTGCCTATCTACGCCTTTCAGTTGAGCAATATGTTGAGGTGTATCAAAAATACCAAATTTAGTGTTGCAATTCGAGCATTCATCTTTACAGACTCTTCCTGGATGTATACTGAATGAACTCGCTTTTTCCGGAATGACGAGACTTTTTCCCGCATCTTCACCCTCTGCAACGACGGCGTCACCATCTTCACTACTTCCATCTGTGACAATGTTTGGCATGAGAAACCGTTTTTTAAGGGAAAAATAATCTAAATACAGAACTAGGTACCTACTACTCGCAAATTGTTCTAAACACCTAACGTTTTGATGGAAATTGAAAAATATCAAATTAACGCTAAACTAGATTTGTAAAGTGCCAAAATTGTAATTTCACTATTTCTCAAGACGCAATAAAAATTTGCCTAACGCAGTCTATAATAAACACCAACACCAAGACAAGAAAAGTTGGTGTAGCAAGTTTTGTAAACGTGCAAAAATATAAACCAAAATTAGCCAAACAACCTTTTGCCTTGTTTAAGGTTAAGAAGATGTTTCGAACCAAGCAAAAGATTGCAATTATGCAAAATTTTTGAATATTGCATAATTTTGGTTTATATTGTGTAATAGAAAAAGAAATTGTTAAAGGAAACCCAAAACCAAATATTACCCATAATGTTAGATCTGTTAGAATAGTGAGACTTGCGAAGCGCACCAGCCGTATCTGATGATTGCACCTGGGCATGTGTTCTCCAACTTGTGGCAAGTATCTGAAAAATTAAAAAAAAAACCGTCAGTACATAGCTCTCTTCAGTTACGAGAAGTAGCAAAACTCACCTCTTTAGCATATTTGGAATTATAGTCATCTTGTGTACCCCCACAATCTATATCATTATTTTCTTTAGTGGATTTAGGTTTAGTTTTAGTAAGAGTTAATTTTAAAGAATTTCGGCCTTTACGTTTATCACCACGATTTAATTTAATCACAGTCTTAACAGTGTAATCACTTTTAGCTTTTTTACCTTCATCGGTTTCTTTATCTTTCCCAGCTTCCTTTCTCAAAATTGCATTCTTTTTCGCCTCCTCCGCAGCTTCCAAAGTTAATAAACCCAAAGCTTGCATAATATCCTTCTTAGTGGCAAAATCCTCCGGCGTCTCTTCCATTTCCATCCTGGTTGGACTCTTCGAATTACGTACATTGCCATTAACGCACGTCTCGCTTTCTTCTTCTTGATTATCACTTGCAGTTTGCACCTCATCAACAATAGCACCATTTTCAGTTTCAGTTTCAACAGCTGAACTCTCTAAACTTATCGACACTTCTTCATTTTCGTCAGCATCAGCAATTCCATAAAACTTGGAAGTAGAAACGGTCGAAGATTTGCTAGCAGATTCTTCTTGGTTTGGTTTTTTAAAAGTAGCTGAACGTGTCGCCCTTTTCTCTTGCTCTTCTAAAGTTGTATCGTTAAAAGTTTGCTTCATTATATCTAAAATAATTGACTTTTCAGGCACTTTTGAACTAGGATTTCCTATAACTACATTGGAAAAATCATCGACTTCCATTTTTATTGGACTGAAGTTTTCAGAATTGTCGTATAAATTCGAATTGTTATCAGTATAATTTTGTTCAGATTTTACATCATCATCTTCAACGTTATTAGACAAAGATTCCAACGATGGAACGCGTTTTTTAATATCTACAGCTTTAATATTACTACAACTTTTGATATTTACAGTATCTTGAGTATCCGTTTGGTTCTGTGGTTCTATAATTTCGGTTTTGATCATTTCAGTTTTAATTGGTCCATCTTTTTGGTCTAAGCTATCAGGTCCACAGGAAGATACTTGGTCTGAAAAACTGCAATCGGATTCGTACCCTAATTTTGAGATCGATTTCTCAGATCCGCTAAAATCTGAACATAAAGTTTTTCGTTTTCTAGACACGTTGTCGAGTCCCTCGAATAACGCTTCTTTAGCTTTCCTATGCTTTCCATTTCGTAACGCTTGGCTGTCGGATCTGGTGCTGTATGGATTAATTCTTTTTCCGAACGATACATCTAAACTTTGCCTAGGTCTTCCTACGCGCTTCGCTCTAGGAGTTCTAGGTAAACTACTGAAAACTGATACGGGAAATTTCTCAATCGAGTGCCGTCTATTACACATGGGAGACGAAAGCTGACTAATCTTTTGAACGCTCAAATCCAACACGTCAATTAAATGTTGAGCCGAAGCGTCAATTGTAATATTATCTTCTAAATTATTTTCTATCAATTCCTTCTTAATCGTTTTTCTTTTTAACAATTCCGATTTGGGTTTCCTCGTGTAACCTCTACGTTTTATGGTTTCAGTCTTTTCAACTTCTGATAAATTTGGCTCTTGCTTAATATCGTGCCCTTCGATCAAACTACTCAAATCTTTGATGACATCTTCAATGGTTTCAGAGACTTCTTGTTTACTTTTCCTGCCTCGTTTTTTCGCAGGTTTTGGTTCTTCATCCAGTGTGTTTTGAGATATCACCAAATTAATGGTTTCGTCGATTAACATCGAACTGTTTTCGGTTTTGATGCTCTTGACTGCCTCGTCAATGAGGACGGCTTTTTTCATTCTTTTCTTGACGCCTTTCTTTTCAATAATGTCCTCGAGCGGAAGGATGGGTTCCAAAACTGGCGGCGTATCGTCTAGCTGTTCTTTGAGCAAACGTTCCGCTTGCATTTGAGCCTTTGTTTTGCGAATTCGTTTCGGCTTTACACCGTTTTTCAGCAGCGCAGATTTCTTAATATCAAAATTGTTTTTACCGGTGGTTAGTAACGCTTTAGCGTATTGCTTCTTAATCTTGAGCGATTTTTTGTTTTTCGCTTTCAAATTGACGGTTAGAGACTTTTTCATAGCCTTTTTGGCAACATTCTTAGTTATTTTCTTCGCTAGGGCGGTTGCAGCTTTCGCTGCGGCAGTTTTTACTTTAAGGGTAGTCGCTTTCATAGGCACAAGTTTAGGTGCAGCTTCGTCGTCGCTTGCGAGTGGTACATCGGATGTCGGTGTACCCTGTTTAGTTGAGACTTCTGGAGTCGCTACAATTTCTTTTGGTGGCACAGGGGATACAGAAGCCTGCTTTCTGCTAGTGAAAATTTTCTTTTCTCGGCAGGCCATGACATTGGAGCTGTTTGTTCAATATCTATAAAATAAAATTGTAAAAATAATAAATCAGTCAGAGGGTGGGTTTTTGATAAATCGAATGAGAGCGTCATGTTGTATCTAGTAACCCGTTCGACCCCTACCTCAACAAGTACTACACTCAACATGTATTCAATACATGCATTGCAATCGAAACCTTTATCAATATTTAATTGTAATTTGTCGACGATAAAAAATAATTGTTGCGTAATCCACCAACACTTAAAAAGTGTTGCAATAAATCTTAGGTAAAAGTAAAGCTCGTAATGATAATAATGTTGGACATTAAATTCAACAAAATGATTGTAGACAAACATGTTATCTATCTTTATAATATATTCCGATAATCTAAAATATACGACATACACGATAACAATACTGAACGAATAATAAATAATAATAAAAACTTAAAATAATGCTTTATACATTATACGTACGTACCATAAATAAATTACTACACAATTGAAAGAAGTGCAGAAAGACGTCATTGTGATAAGACCGAAAATATGCGCATGCACCCTTGCGTTTTCTAAAAAGTGGAGGGCAAAAATTAACAACAAATAATTTTGGTGACAAAATGGTCGCCAACGTGAAAGAACACCAGAAATTTGAAAATGAAAACTGGTTTGGAAGAATAATTATTTCGAATGACAATTCGCTCAGTAACAAATTCGAATAATAAATAATAAGTTGAAACGATGTAACTGTATGGTAGTAAATTGTTGAATATATATCGAGCCCCTGAAAAGCAATTATGCATCGTCTAACAATGTAAATGTTTCATTAGAAACTGATAATACGTTCTATTTATAACATGACAATTGTTTTAACTTATAATTTCAATATCGAATATATAATAATATTATAATATGTTAAATTTATTTCTTATAAAATATTTTAAATGGTTTTATTATTAATAAACGTCTAATTTTATATAGAACACGTATAGCATCATGCAAACGAGGGCAAACGATCTGTCAAGGTTTTTCAAATAAATCAATGTTGTTTCTAATGCAATTGGCCAATTCGAGATGACTTATTTAAAATTATTAAGTGGTCCTTAAGGATTCCTAAATTTCGGTGGTGATTTTCTCGACGAAAGTGAATTTCCCACTTTTATGACGAACAGGGAAAAGTGAATACGTGGCGGGCGCGGAGTCATGAAAGTTGTAATGCGAAAGAAATTCTGGTAACCAATCTAATACGCGTTGTTGAAAAAACAACAAAATTTATCAACCAATTAATTTCATAATACATCTTTTAAGTATCCATTGTTTTTAAAATACGTCGATAAAAAGCTTGCACAAGTAACTTATTGTTATCGATTTATTTTAACTTTTAATAATTAATTAAGAATCGTAGACACTGGGTTACTGAATTAATAAGGGCAAATTAATAATTAAGAATGCGATAATTTACTTAAACGAAACCAAGCGAAGACAACGAAATGGTCCATTACTTGAATTATCTTTTGAAGAAAACGCAAAAGCAGTTTTAGTATAATATTATATGAGCACATCAATCAAATTTAATATTTTGGAATTTCACAAAAATTCTTTCTCTTTACAAATGCAGGATACATTTTTCACTGAAATGATTATTTTGATATGTATACCGAAAATGTTTTATCACAATCAACCCATGTTTTCATAACCCGAATATTCGTTTAGTGCCTGACTTGCCATAACTTATTAACTTGTAATAAAGTAGTAATATCCCTCATTATTACTGAAATATTTATTTTATTAAGTATCACAAGTGACTACAAAGAGCCGTAAGTCGAGTGTCCTTTTTATAACACGAAAATTGAAACTATAATTTTCTAAATGACCAAAAAAATTGCTTTTACATAATCATTTGGAATTTCTTTTAAAAACTAACAAATTGCTATTATTTCCTGCTTGAAATGTGTTCGGAGCTGGTTGAATTCTAAGTTACTGTATTTCTTGTTATTATTACTAATTCACGCGAAAATGCAATTCTTTCTTCTCCAAGAAAATTTAAAAAATTAAGAATTGTTATTGGTTTCAGGATCAGAACAAGGATTTTCTTAATCAAGCATAGACTTGCTTTTATCATCATCTGCTAATTATTGTGGCAAGTGCCCCATAAAAAACGATTGAAAAATAAAATTAATCCGCTTCATTATTTGCAATACAATAAGGATTTCAAGAGAAAATTTACACGAAGATTTTATAATCACAAAATTAAAAGAAAAATATTGAGGAGGAGAACGAAAAACGTTAATTTTTCCGGCGTCAGAAATGATGCTGTAACTAAAACAAAACTTCGCCAAGGAAAGTTGAAATCAAGCCAAGTTTTCTAAAACCTCAATTTAAAACTTCAGTTATTGTTAAAATGTAAAATAAACATGAGTAATATTGAGTTAAGGTGCATAATAATAACATACCATTATTATTACAATTTTTTCAATCGGGAAAAATTTGTTGGACCGAATTATAAATTATTAAACGTAAAAACGTAGAATCTGGTCAACAGTAGAAATAAGACCATAAATTACCACAAGACACAACCCTAGAATAATATCCTGAATTCTGAAATTTACCCCAATCCTTTGGCTTTATGTCCTGACAAGAATTGCTTTCCTAATGTATCATGCTAATGACGAATTGTTAGAACGGGGAAGAAATATAATGATTCGATTTTCACTTCATCATTCATTGAAAAAACCATTTACAGCACACGTTGGAAATAGTTGGACTAATAATACCGTTTTCAACTGCAATGATTTTGAAGATCTTACGGAGCAACCAAACCATTTGACAATTTCTTGCTTGAGACCCGATTGACTGCTGTCCATCGATGACTCCGGTCTACTCTGAATTTACAATATTCTCTGTATTGTTAAGTTTCTTTTTATTCTTAGTTGTAATTCCCTCTGATGTGGAAAACAACATCAGTGATTGGAACGTTATTAGAATATTCCCATTTGATGCCAGATTATTTGGCATATTAACCGATTCGTTTAATACAGTAGGAAATTTGATTGATCAACCTTTTCCATTCCATTCGGAAAATGATACTCTACTTCTCTGCAGAGTCTTCCCGATCCATTTTTTCAGGTGAATCAAACCTCTTCTTTCTCTTTCCAACTTAATTTATCCACATGGTGTTGATGTTCACCGCAGGGCCGCACCAAGACATTCCGTGATTCAAATCCATAATCTGGGACTTTTCGCACCGTTCTAACCGGTTGACGCACCAGCCCACGCTGTCGTATCGCAGTAAGAAACTTAGAAGATGAAAAAGGTGGCAAATTTACAAATGTCAAACAAAATTACGATTACCATAAAATGCAATAAGGAAAACTATCAACATGATTCGTAATTTCCAAATAAAATTGAAGTTTTTCAAGAAAATTTGTAACTCACTCAGGGTTATTTGCTATACCCAGAAGACAATTTGAAGATTCTTAAAAAGCGGAGTCCCCACACCCGGTTTCCTATTCTACTTTTTATTTCCAATAACTTGGAAATACAACTTTTACCTTTTAATAGCTGCTAAGGACATACAAAAAGATAGATGTTATTAAGAGATATTAAGTATTGATTATAATAGGCGTACACATTATTTTTGGGAAGCATATTTTTGAACAAATATGTATAATAGGCATATGAAATTATAAGCACAGCACCATAGACGAATTAGGCCACTTAAATGAGAAATACACTTGAGAAAATTGTAAGATGAAACGTTGATCTAATTAATTTTAAAATAAAACTTAATATTCAAAGATATTTGGGGTCAGAATAAACAAAACAAAAAATGAGAATATAAAAAAGATTGCAAAATCTGGGAAGAACAGTATTTGGCTTTCTTTTATTTAATTTTGAAGTTTTATTCTGAGAAACTTTGCAATAAATGATTTTAAATGCAAACTTAAAATTCAAAGCTAGAATAAATAAAACAAAAAAGAGAATATTTCTTTAGAAAAAAATTGAAAATCTGGAAAGTTTTAATTGGTTTTCCTCGATTTAATTTTTTTTTAAATCAACTTTGATATAATAATTAACTTTAAATGCAAACTTAATATTTTAAAGCTATTCGGGGTCAGAATATACATATAAAATCCAAACCTCATCATACATATTGAAAAAAACAATGGAAAATCTGAAAAAAATAGTATTTAGGTTTCTTTTAATTAATTTTAGTTTCATTCTAAGAAAATATTGTTAAATTCAAAGACATGCAGGGTCAGAATAAATAAGACTAGAAATGAAAATATTTCTTTTAAAAGAATGGATAATCTGGAACGAATTTTCTTAAATTAACCCCCAAGCGTAGCACCTGAATACTTTTTATGTGGGAAAGGGTGCAGCATTTTTTTAAATATTTGATTTAAGGAAGAGATTCAAGCTTTTATGTAATCCGTGAAATAGTAGTTTTACTGCAATCAGAGCAAGCTACGTGTCAAATTCCATATTTAATATTTGAAATCCTAGCCAGGAGATTCGAGAGGACCCATCAAAATTTATTATGATGTGGGAAGTTGGTTAAAAAAAAGAACACAAAGAAGTCAACGCATGCAAAGTTAAATAAAAGCTTATAACAATATAAACAGCGCTAAGGCAATGAAGTTTGCTTTGAAAAGCTGCACAAAAGGTTTAACATATCCACTGACCATCAAAAACCTAAAATTGTTTGTTTAATATTTGCTCGAAAAATCATGGATGTAAAACATTCCTGATTAAGCAATTTGTATTTAAATTAAATCAGCTAATTAAAAGAATCACAGTGTAAAACTTGTTTTAGTGAATAATTTTCAATTTCTTACGTCACATTTACGTTTCTGAAAAATAGATTCGTTCTAAAATTTTCATGGTGACAATAAAAGTATTTAATTTGCAGCATTAAAAACAACCAAAATTAAAAATTAAACTATTTTTTATGACTACATTAAACGTGTACAGTTTAATCATTCCAATTTCGTGATTTCATACATAAAAAATTGTATCATGAATGCTTGGATTACTAATTTTTTTGGTTTTAATTTACTTAAATATATAATTAAAATATATCCTACTCCTAATCAGCTTAAAAATCCTCTAATTTATATTTTCAATTTGTTTGCTAACATGAAATGTAGTGGTTTTGTTAATTGTTATATTATTAAACTAACCTTCACAAACCTAATGGAACCCGAAATAATTATACCAAAAAATTTGTTATTAAAAAGCAACTGTTATTTCATGAAAATTGAAATATTGCACTACCTAATTATTTCTTAAAGGAGGCACTCATTAAAGTGGGTCAGCCACTCAGGAAGTCTGTAGTGTAACCGCCCGAGTAGCCTAACAGCTATTGTAATAAGAAAAAGTTTATAACTGCTTTAAAGAAAGTTTATAATTAGATTAGTGTTTTTTATACAATAAAAAACCGTTTTATTTTTCATAATTTAGTTAAAACGAGATCATTTAAAAAAAAATGACAGAAATTGCAAAATTTTATTTTCGTAATTCGTAAAAAGAAGAAAATTTGTCAACATATTATGCAATTTGATGAAACATAACCACGGACCCAAGTTTTCCACTGTAGTTAAAATCCATGTTGGTTTGCAAGAAAAGGTTCCCACAAAAGAACAAGCAATAACATTTAACATTATAATTGCAATTAAAATTAGCAATGAATCGAGTCGAACGGTAAATTTTCTCGCGAAATAAAAAATATAAATTAACAAATCTGGAATTTAAAATCTATCCAAATTTTAATAAAACAATAAGAAAATTAAAAACTATTCTTTTCTTTACAGATTGTTGACTTCCACCTTCGAGTTGGATCCTGAAACTTTCAAGATGTGAAAATTGGTATGTACGTTTTCTATAAATTAAAATATCCTCTCGTCCTTGTTTTTCTAACTTTAGAAACCTTTGCTATCGAACGTTATTACTATCGGCATTATTTGCGTATCACCGGAAGTGAGAGAACCTTTGGAATGATAATTTTGATGGTTTTTGAAATTTTGTACACTCCATCATGAAATATTACAACAAAATTTTTCAACCTTGGCGCGTGCAAAAAATTGTAATTTATCATAGGAACATTGCGTACACTGAAAATAAGGATTCGAAGTTTCCTAAACACGAATTTTCAGTTTACGTGCCATTCCAATGAGTAAATTAAATTTTTTTCGTGCTTGCAATATTATTTCGAGTATGTAGTAAGAATTTTTATACAATTCTGAAATTAAATGACATAAAAATTAGTTACTCAGTACTGGATTACTGGACAACGCTCTTTAAAATATAATAAATTCAATACCCGATTTCGTGACTTGCCTGTCGAATCTGATAACTCAAAATAATGAATTCTGCTATCGTAGAATGGATAAGTTTTGATTTTGAATTAATGAAAAAGTTATTTCAAGTGGTAATTTTCACAAGGATTGTTTAAATTGTGCTGAACTTTCTGCGGTTTACAGCTGAAAAATGAAAAGATAAATTTTTCCTCACTGAAATTGGCTGAAAAGGCAATAATTTGTGGTCAAATAGGTTTCTTCTATGCAAGTATTTTTGTGAATAAATTGTAGTAAAAGAAAATTGCATCCCTTGTTCCTTCCGAAGCTGCACCCCCCCCCTCAAGTTACGTTGACAGTTATTAATTTATAAGAAAGGGAGGATTATTATTAGTGATGGGACTTTAGTCTTCATTTAAACTATCGATAGTAGTCTATCGAATACTTTTTTAGTTACTAAAACCTATCGAATGAATTTTTAGTTACTAAAACCTATTGAATGAATTTTTAGTTACTAAAACTATTCGAATAACTTTTTAGTTACTAAAACTATTCGAATAACTTTTTAGTTACTAAAACTATTCGAATAATCTTTTAGTTACTAGAACTATCGAATGAATTTTTAGTTACTAAAACACTATCGAATGAATTTTTAGAAAGTCAGTTTGTTTGATTAGTTAACTATGGTATATGGACAAATTACAGAGCTTAAACTGTATTATGACTGGGTTCGGTCTAGCACTTTTTTCGCTTTGAAGCTCCGTCACGTTTTTCACGTTTTCAAAGCTTTATCTGCGCTCATTTATGAATATTGTGTTTTAACCTTGCAAAATGGACAGAATTACAGCATTTGCAAGAAAGTAAAAGCCCCAAATCAAACTTACAGAATGGGTTGAATGGAGCTTCAACGAGAAAAAAGTACCAGACCTAACACGACCTAAATATGAAGAAATAAAAATCGTTATTTTAATTCATAATTCAATAGTTTTTATTGAATATTATTTATTCGATAGTTTTTATTCGGTTTGTAGTAAAACAACAAGTAAAACAAGAGTAAAACAAAAGAAAGAGACGGTCATAGCTTAGTGGTTAAGTGCGCCTACTGCTAATGCGAAATGCTCGGTTCAAATCCGGGCAGAGTAAAAACTTTATTCTGACCGTTTCTCCTCGGAAGGCAATGGCAAACCACCGAGGTAATTTGCCATGAGCGCCCATCTCGCAATGAAGTGTATTACACTTCCCGTGGTTCGGAGCCCACGTTAAACAAGTAGGTCCTCTATGTTTGTGAAAATAAATTGAACGCACATCACATGCATAGAAAGAGATGGGTCACGACGCTTCTGTCAAAGAAGCATCACGATTGAAGAGTGAGGAGGAGTAAAACAAAATAGTATCTAACTATTGATAGTCAAAAAATGTCGATAGTACCCATCACTAATAATTATTATACATGAATAGAATGGACAAAGCCCCCCTCCCTCCGTCTTCAGCAATATACTTACTATAAGGATATCTTGTCCAGGCGACAAGGAAAGAAGCAAATCTTCCTATGCCTTGCACACCCCTTTCTTCTATAAAGCACGCTGAAAGGGACCAAGCCCTTTCGTGAAGTGTAGGAAGTGACACTTCAGATGACCCGAAGACTTTGATGATAACCAGACAAGAATCACCCATAAGCATACAGGACAATCAGAAGAAGGCTACGGGGAGAGACTGTGCTCCCTGTATGCTTATGTCCTTTCATATTTTTATTTGTAAATAAAAACGAACGATGCATACACGCAGTACGAGTAACCAGTGCGGTAAGCCACAAGATAGAAAGCGCTGGACAAGCCGGCCTGTTTTTACAGCAACATAGTCCCAAAATTACCCAACGCTCCCTTACCGCAATTCTAGATAATACATCAGACCGACGAGTAAAAAAATATGAGGTTAGATCCTGGTAATCCACAGTGCCATCACAAGTTACGTGCAAGAAAGGTTGTTTCGTCCTTTTATAAACAAAATTCAATTAGAAATACATTCAGGACAACAAAGTTCCGCAAGTGATTTTTTGAAAAACTACAAGATGAAATAAACCTACATGTCCATTTGTCGCTGAAAGGATTTCTCATACCTTCTCACTACAAGTAACTAAAATAGTTTTTCAGGATTTTCCAGTTTGTACAAATCTTGCAAATAAGAGGTTATTTATGACAGATTTTTAAAAACGAGCTTTCCAGATTTTTTGAACACTAACCCCGCACAGTGGTATGGTGGAAGACGTAAGGGTCTACAAATAAGTCGTTCTGAGTTCCAATTCCACAGTCGTGGGCGAATACAATGATTCCCTCTTAAGCTAAACAATTTCATTTACAGGATTAAATTTTTGTATTTAGTCCTATTGTTGTATTAAACATTTAATAAGCTTTTATTAACTACAAAAAACAAAACTCAAGGAATTTTATGTTTAAATTTATTTAATATAAATTAAAGCAACGATAAGACTACTCTATTAAGAACGGAGAGAAATGCAAGGAAAATTAGAAAATCAATTTATACGAATTAAAAACGAGTTAAATTTTGAATTTTCAGAAACTATTTTTATAATATAAGCGAATTTTAATCAAAATATAGATGTAAGTTTTATTAGTAATAGTAATATTAGATCGCATTCCCAACAATATTTGTTTAAAATTGGAAAATTATAAAATCTTCCCGACTTCCTTACATCAGAAAAGTGTAACAATTCAATAAAAAAATTAAATTTGCAGTGAGCTAGTGCAAGAAGTTAACAAATCATAAATTATACATTACCATTTTCCAATTAATAATAAATCAGTTGGTCATTATGCCATCATCATGACTTAATACATTTTACATGTAAATAACTAATAGAAAGAAAAATCGAATCCACATTTCTTACTGTACACGTCATTTACTCCTTCAGAGTAAAAATTAAAATGATTAATTTTACAAATTTTTCTTTAAACAAGAAGTCACTGTTTTACTCGAAAAATATCCCCATTTATTCGAGGGTTTAAAATAAACAGCCAAAAATAGCCTCTTCCTTTCTTATAGATTTTTAGAGAAAATTGAGCCATCGTAGTGTTGAAAATAGAATAACACAATAATGATACCGATATTTTATTTCGTAACGATTACTACCCCATTAACATCTTTATTTTATCATTAGGGGTGTATTTATCTATTAAAGTCGCATTAATAATTTCAGAAGAGGTAAAAACTAATAGATAACAAAAATTAATTTCTCATTGCCAAGGGTTCTTTTAAAAGATTTTGGAAATTATCTAAATCGTGACCAATTCAACCGTTATAACTTCCCCTTTAACGAAAAGCTAGATGTAATCAACACAAATCGTTGCATGTAATTCATCCAATAACTATAAAAAAGCTTCGAGGGTCAATTACATTCCCGCATGTTTGGAACCGTTCCCAATTTAGCCTTTTCAATAAAATTCAGTTCTCAAAATTTAAATGATCTACGATGTCGGTTTTATAAAATTGAATAATTAGGACTTTTAAGCAGATTTTCTTAGTACATATTATCGGGAAAACTTCAACAGGTTTTGAAGCTTCAAAGCAAAAATTTTATATACGTATTTTTCGTAAAAAATTAAGGAAATTCTACAAGAAAACAGAATCACTTTTATTAAAAAACGTTGTGTAAATTTAATGCTGCAGACATATTTTGAAAAGTAAGGAAATTCACAACGAACGCTCATAATTTTTCTGGCAGGCAATAAAAATTGAACGTTTAATTTTATTAAAAAATGTGTTATGTAAAATTGTATACTCAACAATTTTATTTACATACATTTTCATGCGACGATGCACTGTTTACGTGAAAATTTGGAAAAACCTTTAAAAATTGTTGTTTTCGATTATTTTATAACAACAATTACAGTGGTTTATCGAAAGTTACGTAAAATATGAAAAACAACTAGAAAATGTTGATGAATTTTGAAATTCGAATGCAACACGTAAAAAAACAACGGTTTTATCAGATGGACCAAGGTTACATCTCGAGGATAATGAAAAACCTTCAAAATTTGACAAACAAAAATAATAGTAAATTTCGTGTGTTTTTGAAAATGGAAGAAGTTTTTAAGTCGATATGCAAGACGGAGAAACGGTGTCAAAGTAATTGAGGACTTTTCAAGATG
The DNA here is from genome assembly GCA_932274525.1 of Podabrus alpinus. Lineage (NCBI taxonomy): Eukaryota > Metazoa > Arthropoda > Insecta > Coleoptera > Cantharidae > Podabrus > Podabrus alpinus. The sequence goes on from OW026457.1 coordinate 73,977,356, forward strand.
TATTTGTAAGTTTTCATTGAAAAACTAAGTTTCCACAAGAAAGTTAACTATTAATGTCATGATTAAGGAATTAAATAATCCTGGAGTAGGAAAATTGTTGTAAACACGAAGCAATCCCGAAGAATTTTAATCGAAACTAGAAACTGGTTTGTATAGTAGAACAATAATTTGGTATGATAAAACCAATAAATGGATGTATTACTTACATACTTAGGAAATACCTAGTATATAGTTTTTATGAACACGAAGTGGAAAACTTGCTAACGAATGTTAAAAAAAATTGAAAAACGTAATGGTGTGCCGTATAATATAGAATTATGACGTACTAATACTATGTAATTTTGAAAATATTGCAATAGTGGGGAAATGGTGGAAAAAGGTTATTTGTTTATGAAAAGATGTGAAAAATGTGTGTAAGAAAACACAAGCAACGTGTGCAGTATATCGTGCCTGGTGTTTATTTTACTATACAAATTTGAATTATCGCGATTTAAAAATTTAAAAACAAATTGACAAATTTATTGCAAATTTCTGTCACCACTTACTTTTTTCTACCCCTGCTCGAGTCGAAGGTGTTAATTTTCAGTACAAATAGTTACATTATCACTTGATGAATAAATTTTCACCCTCAAAAATTAAATATGGCGAATTTACAAAAATGTAAGTTAGGGGTTGCATTAAATCGAAAATAACAAGTTAAAAGACGATGGAGATTTTACGATTTTTCATAACCACTTACATTATTTTAACCCCTAACGGCTGATGGGAAGTTTTTTTTAATTTTTGTAAATTACACGATGGGGGTGGTAACGAAGTGGAAAATGCCGTTAAAATGACGAAAATAGCTAATTTTAAAAGGAAATTTCAACGATGGGTTTTGATTCACCCCCACAGTTTTACAAAAAATATAAAAAACGTAAAGAAAAATTCACTTAAAAATTATCAGTCCACGTTAAAAAATTTATAATTGCTAATTAGTTGGAGATAACTTTCTAAATTTACCACGTCAGCGTAAACGAGCGATTTCAATTTGGTAGAAATAAAAATTAAAAATATAAGTTAATTTATTCACCAAGTTTCGTCTCAAGGTTTGAATGTACCCATCGGGACGACGGACGCCTGAAAAGTTGATTGACATTAATGCACCCCCTGAAAATTTATCGCGGATCGCGACTGGTAAGTTCACGTCGTCATCGGCCGTATTTAAAATAAAAGAAAGCAAAAAAAAGGTTGAGTGGCTCTATAATTATAACAAAGTTGAAAAGCTACGCCATGTTTAACTTGTTGCAAGCCGTCAGCGTAGCGTAACAGATAAACGTAGAACGAAATGCAATAAATAAGTTGAAAAATTGATATTGTATGGCCCGCGTAGCAAACGAGGCCCCACTCTAAGTCCGGGGGCTGCGTTAGTGTTGCCGGAGCGAAGCGTTGGCTCTAAGCCCGGCACGACCTCACAACGCCGACCTAACCAACATGACAGCTCATAGGAAAACCGTACACAATTTTAGGTTACAAATTACACTTTTACACTACAAAACGAACTACTTTGGTACTAAAATACAACTATGATATACAAACTACCCTTAAAATAAATAATAACAAGTGATAGCTACGAGCACAATGAAAAACCATGGTATAAACAAAGCAAACAAATGACCTGTTAGTTGACAATTTCCTCATTTGATCGCTTATTAAAACTTACGATATTTAACATAATTTTCAGCGAAGCGAGCGAATTTTTTTCTCGATTTCGAAACATGAACGTGTAACGATACAAAATTGAGAATAAAATTTGCTCGAAGAGGTTAAAATTGCGCGTATTAATTAGAAAAACAATATCGAGGGTTTCTTACCTTCCCTATTACGGATTTCACAACGCCACCTATGATGTTATGTGCGTCGTCTATTAATCCAAAAGCACGTATTCACGACAGCTTCGGTGACCGACACCGCACGATTACAAAACGAGGCGTTGTTTGCGAATAGGAGGTAATAAAATTATCAGAATGAAATATCAGAAAAATTTGGAAAATTTACTATAATTCCTTTAATGCGACCGAATTTTTTTTCGGAAAACGTTAACGTTACACGCGTACTACACGTTGCAATTAAAAATAACCGTTTAACTAAATTATTTATTACGCTATTATCAAAAATATTAACGAAACCAAATAAATTATTTAACTCGTCATGCTGTGTGCTGTTAGGACGTGTGTTCTTCTTGCTCAAGGAATGTAGAAAACTTAGTTAGGCGTGTTGCCGCTAGTTGGCAAAACGGCGTGATCTTTTTGTATTATTCATTTTCCAGGTTAATTTATTATACGGTGGGGTTCAAGGCTTTTTCGTTTTCTTCGTTTATTATAATACACAAACACACTCAACACTAAAACGCTCTCTTCAAAACCCAACCAAACGAACTTTAATTTTAAATTCTCTACCTAATTACTACTCGAATTTTATATTTTTATATTTTACCAACTAATTAAACTATCCGTGTCACTTTTCAATACGTTAATGTGTACACAGTACATAAAATTACCTGAACTCCTTGCAGGGTCGCATCTTTTACCCTTACGTTGGTACCCCTCTTATTACCATTTACAACCCCTGAGTTATTTGCAGCTTCCGTTAGAAAATTAACACATCCACATTTCGTCTTCGTAATTCGTTTCCAATTTCTCATCGAAATTAATTAATTTTAATTAAGAAAGTTTCGAAAAATTTAAGTTATTCCGAAAAACATTATTTTAAGAAATAAACCAAGCGAATTAAATTTTTAATTTAAAAATTTTGCATTAAACAACGCAGTTTATTTCTACTTCATGATACCAAAGCTGAATATTAAATTTAACACATTAATTTTCAATTTAATGTGTAAATTAATTTTATCAAATATAATTTTAATTGTATTTTACTCAAAATTACTGGCATTACATAATTTTACAGTTATTATTGAAGGTAATTTGATCAAATGTCGAAACTATGAATTTACTTTAGTTTTCAATCCAAATTCAGTGTTAAGGAAAGCAGGTTATTTTAAAATTATCGTATTTGACCAGAAATTACGTTTATGCCATGTGCAATTTTTATAATTCTTTTACATTACGGTTTTCAAACGTTAATTTAACGTCATATAATTTTATGAGTTTTTACCGCGTGTTATCAGCGTATATCCATCATATTTTCAAAAAACCAATGTGATAAATAATATAATAAACATAATAAAAAGTTATGTAGAACTAATTAATAATTAATTTAATCGATGTAAGAGAAATGTCGACTATACACAGAGTAAAAATTATCTTTATAGATTTGATTAACCGAAAAGTTAATTAAAAAATTTAAGTTAAATCTTACGATTGATTTTAATTATGTAGCTAATTTTATTATTCAAGTACAAAAATTTTAACTATAAAAAGACATGTTGTGTATAGTTATTAGTTAATTAACCTTCCATATGTACATTATAATAATATTATTTTAGTTGAGGAACGTGGTCAATAAAAACAATGAGAATAAATTAAAGTAAAATAGTAAAACGATAAAATAGTGGAAAACTGAAGGAATAGAAAAAACTTACCGACTTTCACGCATCAACTGGTAACGGCAAAATTTTATTTGAAAGGGGTTATCAAATTTGATATCCCCAAGATGATAAAATTCCTTACCAACCGTTAAGCACCAAAAGTTTTCCAAATTTAAAATAGAACATTTGAAAATAATAGTCACAAGAAAATCTGTTTGAGGGCTGTAAAATCTTCTATAAAACATAAAATATAACCACCATTAAAGTTTTCGACTTCCTTTTTATGATATGGGGTGCCTTTCTGACCTTTGAGTTCTGTGTTTGTATAAAACTGTAGTTTTTTTTATTTACCTGGTTCCCTCTTATCATCTACGTTCATTTAGACACGAGTTTTCTGACATCATTAGAAAGTTCATTTTATTTTGCAGACGTCTAGTTTTTATCCCTGTCTTTCCAAGATGAAAAGCATCGAAATTTTTAGAAAAATTGGTCGACGGTCTTCAGAAACGGAATCTTTGGTTTTCGTGGAAAACCGAGAAATCTTATTTGAGGGACTCTGAGTAAACGCAGGATGGAAATTACGTGCAACATTAAAAATTTCATCTAAAAATTAGTTGTTAAATTCACAAGTATTTCCTTCAGTAGGATAATATAATTATCTTTATGAAAGTTCTTCAATATTTTAATTTTTCTCTTTTATTTGCTTATGTATATTTTTTAGACCCTTCATAATTCGAAACGTCGGAAAATTTATTATCTTCAAGTTACTCAACTATAATATTCGTAATATTTATGTATATTTTATACAATATTATATAAAAAGAAAATTTACAATTCATCACAAAATATTTTTAGAAAATAATGTTTTTACTTAATTTTGTTAAATTAAAACGACTAATTTTTTAAATGAGCTAAACAATGAAAATGATGATTAATAAATTAACTTCCTAGTATACACACGCTTGTTCTTTCCTTTAATTCCATGCAAAGATATAAGATAATAAAATATATTCTGCTGTCCAAAGTAAAAAAAGGCCTAATTACTTTTTTTTAAATTAAAGTTTTAGTATTTTTGAAATCTGCTTAAAAACCGCATCTGCATGTGATATAATGTGATTAGATTTACAAAATAATATAGCAATTTAAAATAAAAGCAATATGAAAAATCTGTCAATCCCTAAAAATCATGATTTTTCAAACTACAACATGCCAATTAAAAAGGCCGTAAGTACTATTAGTAACGGCCTTTTTTACTTTGTATTGACGTTGGAATTTTCAGAAATTTCAGGAAAATTATGGTTACACGATCCTTTTCGGTCGATTTGCACAAAATTAATTATTCTGCCCCGAATGGATCAATTTAAAGTTGTTATATTTATACCACGATTCGTTATTGAATGCCCCGAACGAGGGCATTGCCAGTAGAAAAAATAAGGACCTCGTGAGCAGCTGCCACAAGTTTTTTATGAATAATCGCGATGTTGAAAAATTAACCATTTAATTTTCAAATTAACAATTCAAATTGGCGACAGCTTCCATCAAGTAGAACAGTCGATGAAAAATATAAAGATTTACGGCTTGAATGATTTTATTGAAGTTGTAAAACGTTCAAATTCTGGCAAGGTTCATGTTCACGAAATGCGAATAATCGATTTTGCAGATTAGATTGATGGGTGTTTGTAAGTAAAACCAGAAAAGTTGGAAATACGGCCCTATAAAACCTGTCTGAGATGGTAAAATTGGAATTGAACAAAAATAAAATTACGTTTACTTACTGGGCTAATTTTGAAAAGGATGGCATCGAGATCGAATTATTTTAAGCAATCCTTCTTAAAAAGGATTTAAAGAGATCACATTTAGAGAAGTTCAATGGGGAATTAGAAATTGAAATGGGAAGAGATAATAAAGAAACTTGCCCTCTGGTGCCAGAAAATTGGTAACAGTTTTAGAAAAATATCCAATTAATTAAAATTCAAGTGATCTGCTGATAAATTGTAATATAAATATAAAATTCATATTGTAAATAAATAAATGTTTAAATTTATGTGAAAATTACAGTTACAAAAAGTATACTAATTTTAAATAAAAATAATACGAAAAATGTGTCGATCTCAAAAAAATCATGATTTTTCAAAGTAAGAAGGCCGTAACTACAACATGCAAAATTAATACGCCTATTTTACTTTGTAATAGTCAGTTACGGTCTTTTTTCTTTGTAATCTTAACAATATTGAACAGGCTGTAATTTTACAGAAAGCCTTTACAACAACAACAAATCATAATAATATAGTTATTAATTTAAGATTAGAAAATGTGTGATTAGTTTTTTGCGTTTTACTTATCCCCTTTTTACTTTGGACTGCAGTATTTTTTCCGAGTTACTCCCTAAACTAAGTTAATTTTTAAAAAATTTTCTAAAAGTTAATTTTCGTGTTGATTCCACATAGAATTTTGCTTCCATTCAACGTATTTTCAACTTATAATGTGAGGGGTGCCCGTCTCATTATCGGGAGTTTGTGCCAGGGGTGGTCTTATAGGTATCTACTTTCGAGGGGGGGGATTAAACATTTTTTTAAAACCAAAGTAATGAAAACTATTTAAGTACTTTAAAGAGATTCCCCAAAATTAAAATTGAAATAATTCAAAAATGTTTACAAAACTGATTTAAAAACTGAAAAATTATTACAATAATAATGATTTACCATTAACTCTATGTATACAAATTTTCAATAGGATTTTAGAGAACTAAATCAGGATCTGGTAGTATACTTCAAATTAACTTTCTTACTAGTGTTGGTGTTTGCTCGTGATCTGTCAGTATGTATGCATGTCCACTTAACAATAACGTCAAATAGTCAATCTGAAATTTTTCTTTGGAAATCAGTAGCTTTTTCTTTGGACCAGTAAGCACGAAATATCAAAAAATTACTCCACACTCAAATTTTTTTATTTGCAGATCGGTAGAAAAACCTTGAAGTAGCTGCTTCTTTTAACACCCGTGTTCAAGAAGTTAATTTAAAAAGAAAGCAAAAGAGCAGTTAATTAAAATAAAGGATTCGAATGTGCGGAGTATTTTAGTATAGTTACATAGGCGCAACTAGGTTCATTATTTTGGGGGTGGCTAAAGAGGGGTTACATTTTTTTCTCTTCGTCTGATGCACAAGTGGTCCATACATGAGTAAAACTAGACTACATTCTCTAAAATTAAATCTCAAATAGAACAACTTTCTAGCTTTAATGGGGTCGTAGAGCTGTGGAATTTCAAAATTGATAATTTTTTATCTTTTTTAAATGTTAAAGCAAAGAAAATTATTCTATTGGTTAAGATTTTAAGTAAAAGAAATTTTGCGCAAGACTCGAAAAAAAAATTGTTCTAGTCATAGGAGTTTTTGAGATAGAAAACATTAAATTAGTTTTGGTGAAAATGCTATAAATAGTGCAGAATTGAGTTCGATATTACTTTGGTTTATTGATAGAATTTCTAGTAAAAAAAACCTTTAAATAAAAATTGATTGAAAATTAATTCGCGAGATTGAAGTAAACTGAGCCTCAAAAGGAAGATTTTAACCTGGAAGCTAAAATAATCTAAATAATACACTTTTTTCCTTTGGCAGGCTCCTAGCTACATCTTTCTTTTAACCGGTAAATTGCTTTTGATTCACCTTGATTGCTTACTTGGAAGGTGCAATAGTTAAAAAATTCAAATAAAAAGTTAAAAATATAAATTAAATTCACCAAGGTAAATAAATAGGATTTATTTATTTAAATAGTAATAAATAGTAAAAGAGAATATTTAAGTTTATTATAAAAATCCCAAACTCCAAATACATTTACATGAACCAATAATTCATTTGACAAATAACTTGTAAAAGTTACTTATTTATAAAATATTCAAAAGAATTCTTCGAGCTTTGCTTACATCTTGAGAACAGAGTCACACACGTATTGATCATTTCTGGCAATTACAGCCCTGAAGGGTGGTAACAGCCCGTAATTGTATGTAACAGCCCCAGAGAAGAGATAATATTAAAATTTTCTGAAATGACTGTCGTCGGGCGACAACCGAGTATCGTCACTTCCCTGGGGCTGTTACAGGCAAATATAGAATTAGATCGCGTGTTAATTTTATCCGCCGCCTTAAGGATCATTTATCCCTATATTTAATACATAATTTTGATAAATTTAACCCAAAAATTTTATTACCGATTTAAGCAGGAAAAACTTGACAAAAATTAAATTTGTTCTATAATTTTCACTCTAATAGTTTCTCCCTACTGATTATATTTTTAATAAAAATATTCACATTTTTGCAACTTAGACTAGGTTCGGGTGGGCGCTTAGGCTTTTGATACCAATCGGTGTTAATGTTTATAGAGCTCAAATTTTGGCCATTTGATTTGGACAGTGTCCATTACGTTTCTACGGGTTGTAGAAACGGCAGCCCCCCCCCCATCCATAAAAATCGTTTGTACCCTTTTTACCCTTGTAGGCTTTTAATAAAAATTCAATTCTTTAGAACAATTTTGGGAGGGACTTTAGAAATGCTGTTTTTTAAATGTGATTTTTTTAATAAAATTAATATTAAGCGATCGATAATCGTTTGAGCTCCAATGAGCTTCCATAAAAATCGTTTGTACCCTTAAAAAAGGTAAAAAAGTTAGAGCGTTTAAAAGATTGTGAAATTATAAATTTTACTAAATCAATTCGAGCAAGTAGCGCTCAAAATTTGGGTGTTATTGCTTATAGATAAATAACTTACAAGGTGATAATTTAAATAATTTTGTTTTGTTAATAATATAAAAGAAAAAATAATAAAAAATATATACAAATTTGTCACTCAATTTCACACTGTTTCAAACGCGCTAACTTTTTTACTTTTGGGGTACAAACAATTTTTATGGAAGCCCACTGAAGCTCAAACTATTCTCGATCGATTGACACCAATTTCATTAAAAAAATTTGCGATGGAGGGGGGGGGGGCGAAATGTACCTTCCAAGTAGAAGTATAAGATGCAATAATTATTTCTCAATCGTCACCTAAGCGTTAAAATCTTGTATTTCAAAAACTATAATTTTACAGGAGGTGAAAAAACCGTTAATTTGCATTACAAAGGGAAATTTAAGCGTGATCGATCGATCTTATTGTTTTATAAGATACCTACATAGTATACGAGATTTTAATAATATACAATTGTTATTAAGTATTCAATTATAAATAAGACTAATAAAATGAATAATAAATGTACATAATAAACTGACTTACGATGGGTTATTAAGTCATTTCCGCAGGAGATTTTACAACCTGATATTTAAAGTCGAAAACTCAAATTACGAAAATAATTGAAATAACTCCAAATATTATGTAAAAAATCCTATAAAACAATTTCCTAGCTGTACATAAAGTTTCAGCCTTTTTCTTCTGTCAATTTTAAGTAATATCAAAAATATTTAAAAAACATTGTATTTTTTAAAATTTTCACAGGTATATAATTATAAGTCGTTTGCCTTATTTGAGGTTTTTAAGTTAATTTTTTTAATTTCGCGTCAACAGAAGCTGTAGTCTCTTAAGGGTTATTTTCAAAACAGTATATTTTAATAGTTTTAGAAAATTGTAACAATGCCTGCTCTTGTAATAGCAAAAATTTGTTTTTTTAATACATTACTCATTTTAATTTTTAGGGATATTCTTCAAACACGGTTAGTCAAAGTGGTTGGGAAAAAATGTTGATCACAAAAGCCTATATGAAGAATTGTGATACTGCAGTATTTTCTAGCAAATCTAGGAAATCTTCACGTAAAAAATTAATCTCATTAAGGTTCCCTTCGGAAAAATAAAGGCCTATGATTTTTTCTCCAAGTAGACCGCACCTTGTGTTGATTCTCAATGGTTGGCAGGCAACGAGGGTTTGTCTGCGACTAGTAATGAGTATTGTGGATGTTGACTTCTCTATAGTGCTTTTAAAAGTAGCCTCGTCGCCCATAAAACTGTTCTGGGAATTGAAGGCCATTATTTAATAATCAAGTACGGAAAATAAGTCGACTTTAAAAATTCATTTTCACTTAGCTCTTGGGGGACGTCCATAAAGGATGCCCGCTTTTTTTCGACTTTTCAACCCCCCTCCCTGTCACGGTTGGTCACAATCTTCGGGCCCCCCTCATTTGTCTAAAATCGAATTTGACACAACATTGTTTACACGACATTTGGAATTTTAACATGTCGAAAGCTTATAAATTCAAATATTATGTCATTTTTTAATTTCTGATTTTCGCAATAACAATCACAACGAAACAACAATAATTTAGGTTAATAATAAAATAAAATTTTAACACAATCTTATCGCAAAAAAATGTATCAATACAAATTATTTCATACAAAGACTTATCAACAACACATTTCCTAACTTACATTTTTATCATTTCTTAAATTTAAAATTGAAAAAACTTCAGCCATTGTTCAATTTAACTTTAATGGAATATTCATATCGAATGAGGTGGGGTCAATAAAGTTTTTTCCCCATAAAACTTGCCTATTTTTGAAAGACCTTTTCTTTTTTTTTTGACATTTTGGAGCCAATTTCTCAGGACGCCAACATTTCCAGGGAATACCCATGTAGGGTTTTACGATCAAACTTATTTTTCCAAGCCTCACCCTATATAATAACGTTTACTTAAAGTTTTTATTATATTTCTACATTGAAAAATAGTCTTACTACAAACAATGAAACAATTTTCATTAGTCACAATAAAACTATGACTGTTTATAAACACTATGAAAATTAACCATTTAAAAATCTTTTAAGTTCACAGCGGTGGCTAGAGTGCATACTGGTTGAATTCGGAGCGGTAATTCCGGGTTCGAATAGCGGACCCCGCGGAATTGCTTACTCAGTTCCCCGGTATGCATCATGCACACACTGTGGATCAAAAACCATACTAAAAACAAACCCTACCAAAAGTAACCCTTACAAATAAACCCATACCAACAAAAAGCGTAATGACCTTGTTGTTACAAACGCTATATAAGAGAAGAAAAAAAAAAAATCTTTTAAAACTTTTGAAATTTAGTTAAATTTAAATTTAGTATACATAAGTATACAATAGATTTATAACCAACTTCGTAAAACCTATAATTTATTGTTTAAGATTATAATATTATTAATTATAAAATATTGAAGTAGTTTACGAGGTAAATTAATTAGAAATAACAATAATATTGCACTCTTCTCGTATCTAAAACGATCACGTTTGAGATCGAAAGGCATCACAAAAAATAGAAATCATATAAATAAAATATTTTTTAATAAAGTCACTTTCGAGTACAAAAAATTCAGGAAAATAATTTTTATTGCAACTGGGCAATGAATATTTTATCTTTCAAGGCAATAACAACCATTAACTTTACTTATTGTACTACCTAAAATGTACAGATTACAAAATACATAAAGGAAGTTTAAAAAACACTTTTGATCTTAAACTTAAAAATAAATTACAATCGTTGAACTTTTAATATCCTTTTTAATCTTGACTTCTCGCCAATTGGCCAAATTTATGACACCATACATTTTTTAACCAATGTTCATGTCTCTAAAAAGATTCGTTTTAGAATCAAAAATTTAAACCGGAATTTAATAAATAATAAAAGTTATAAAACAACCTCATATTGAAAAATAGGCCCTGGTACCAAGTTTTCATCATCGCAAGTATTTCCTAAAATTTTGACGTAAAAGAACTCCTCTTCCCTCTTATGAAGCAAATAAATAATAAATATTTTGGAAAACATTGAAAATATTTTAAGAAAATTCCCATCAAATTGGGGCTTATGATTTTGAATACCCGGTATGATAAAATAACATATTTGAATAAATATAAAAACTTAACTTTATTATTTTGATACAAAATATTACAATATTAAAATTTGTAAGTGATTAATAGATATCCTTGTGAATCGCATCCTTTTGGTTAGGTGCATTAGTTCAGCTGCTATGTTTTTTCGATACGTTGTTATAAAAAATAATATTAATGCGAAATAATTTATATTGTTAAATAGCAATTCCAAATCAAGGTCCCTAATGTTGCTGCATTCATGGAAGTTCATTGATGGCTTAAAACAAAATCCAGATCTTGGAATAACTTCTGAATCATTTTATTTCTATTAAGTATTTAAAATTAAATGTGGTGGATTGTACAGCTAGACATGACTTCAACAAAACTGTTTGGGTACCCTTTATGCATAATAGGGTGTTGGCTATTAAGTAAATTAGTTTGTTCGTTTTTTGATCCATTTTACGTTTTCCGATGAGTTGTAAAAATGTTTTGTTAAAAGTGCAAAAATAGTTGGTAATTTCTTAAGTTGGCAAATTTGTCTCTTTTATTTTATTTATTATATAGCTGTTAATATTTAATTTTAGGGACTGCTGTTAATAAAATGTTATAAATTGTATTTTGAAAACTGCGTTAAATATTATGCATTAATCACAGTGTCTTGATACACCTTGCTACTATTAATCAGTTAATTCAAGTGTTCGATCCGCTAATTTTAATTTTACACGTAAATTTCACTCAGAGAAAATCTTAATATTTCTTGTTTTCTTGTCTTTAAGACTCATCTTTTACTTTTTACCAAATTTATTTTTAATTTTACATAAAACTTGCAAACATTTTTCAAATGATCCGAAGTTCATCATTTGGAAGCTTTCTTACTCTCACTCACAAAATTTTCTTATACTTCTGGACCACTTGGTAAGCTGACATTTTCCATGAGCGTATAGGTCCGGTATTCTGACTGCTGGGAAAAATTTAAAAAAAACTTTAAATTTCACCCCTAGGGACATTTTGGACATTCTCTGTATCAGATTTCAAATTTTAAGGGCAGATGGTAAGAATATTCTATTTATTCAAAATATTTTTAAGTTAAAATTGCGAAATGTTGCGGAATTCATATTCAAATGGAGGGTGCCATAACCAAGTGCTTTTTGCAAAAAAAATTAGCGCTTGTCCGATTTTTTTACAGGCGCCCTGTATGATCTTAAATGTTAAAGGGACTCACTCACTGTTTCATCAAAATGTTTGATCCCTTCAGGACCACCTTAGAAGCTGCAATTTTTTCTGGTTGGGTATTCTGAACACCGCGAAAAATCAAAAAACTTTAAAATTTATTAGTTATTGTCGTTTTTGCCATTTTATTAGACACATCATGAATTGAATTTTAACGCAATTTTCAGGGAAAACAACGAATCGCAGCTTTAGAAATATTTCATCCAATTCATTGTAAAAAATGGAAGGTGTCCTAACGTAGTCCTTTTTTTAATATCGCTCGCGGAAGGAGTTCTTGACGCATTTCGGAATTTTTAGAGATGCCGTGTATGAATGGATGTTAAAGTTAAAATTTATAAAGTAATTAGTTAATAAACAAACAAAATTACAATTATCATCGGCTTTCGGCAATTATTTCTAAATAATAATTTAGATTTTTGAAAGTTTATTTTAATGTAAATTATTAAATTTAAGATAATGATATTCGTTGATTTATTATTATTTTTTAAAACTCAAAGATTAAATTAAAGCTGCTTGAGAATTCAAAGTTATTTTCAGAAAGGCAATTAAGCTATACGTAGCTAAAACTACTTTATAATTAATTAGCTAATGTCCAAGTTTACCATACAGCTAATGGTACTCATTTTTGAATTGAATGTTATTTTAACACTTAATATTTAAATTAAAAAAAAAACTCGTGGAGAACATGAACTATGCTCGTGATTTTATCATAGCTATAAGATAACTTTAATATGTTATTTTACGAAGTGTCGACTTTATAAGGAATTAGTAATATAGTTTTTCAAAAAATCTTTTATAATAGCTAGTAAATTTTATGATTTCAAGATTTTCATATTTTAAAAAGTATTATTATTAATAATTGTCTCGTGAACTTTAAGTAAAATTACTTTGCACTTTCTCTTCTTCAGCCTTATATACTCAAATTAGTGAGCATGATTAAATCAGCGTACTAAATTTTACAAATATTTCAGAGTTTACTTAGGCTTTAAAAATTTCCGTAATAGTTAGAAATCGTTCAGCATTTTCATAAAATATCACAATATCACTAAGGGCAAGTAGAATTCTTCGTAGATTTGTAATAATTTCTTTTTAAAATCTAAACTATTATTAATGGCAATTTTCTTTACATGCACTAGAGATCAACTTTTATTATTAAATATGTAACATTGAATTTTTTATATTCAAAAAGCAAGCTGTTCAATTAACGCTAGTGATATTAATCATTTCCTAGCATATTAAGGCTCATTTTCATCTCACGAATAAAAATTATCTGAATCTGTACTTTTTAATTATTTTTTTTACTTAATTCACTTATGCACACCTAATAAAATAATTCCAATTATCGTTTAATATCACATTACAAAATAATTTATAGCATTATTTATAGCATTTTTTTTATAATCAGCATTTACTGTTAAATTATAAGGAAATGCCTCTGTTTGTATTTCCTAGGTTTTTAACTTTTTGTTTTTATCAATCATCAAAGATAATTTAGGCATTACCAATAATTATATAAATCATAAATCCTATCAATACCAATTGTAAGATATCTAGGGCTCCCGGTGCAATCCTCAATTATGGGGGCACTCGACAGTCTGAAATTATTTTGCCTTCTGTTTTTCAACTATTTGATCGACATATACATAGAACACTAAATGACTTCTTACTTGTTATTTTCCAATCAGGGCCATAGGGAGGATTTTTTGTGGGTGATTTTGCTGAGCCATCCATAGAAATGTATAGAAAATAAAAATAGGTTAATTTTTCAATCGTAAATTTTTAATAAAGGGTCCAATTTGAAACAGATTTATATTCTATTTTTACAACAATTTGGATTTTACCTTAACCGCCTCTATAACCTTCTTAAAAAAATTTAAAGTCGCCTATAAAAACATCAAAATTTTAAGATATAGTAGATAGCCCCTTTAAAATTTGAAATCCTTTATAAAACGATTGCTCATTGCTAATATCACCTTCATCACGTTCAAGTTCACTGTACAGATGATCTTTATTAACAATTTTAGCATGAGTTATTTACGTTGGGCAAAATTGGCAAAAAAATTATAGCACCTTTGTACATTTCCAAATAAAATTAAAGTTTAGACAGAAGCACATTTATCTTCCATATAACTGAGAACTAATTTTAGCCGATGTGAAGGATTTGTGGATGTGGTGTGTTTTTAGCTTCTTTAGGGTCCGAAGCTAAGAATATTATGAGGTTTCTTATTAGTGGTATATCGGCGTTCGTTTTTCGGGTTTTTAATCCACATATTGTATATAAAAAAAAACTACATACGTTATCGTTGGCCTCATTAGGCTCTTGTAAATTCTCATTTTCTGTTTATGTTTAGCAGTATCTTCTTGTTTGCATAAAAAGTTCTGTTTCCTTCCTGCAGCTTTTCTTTTATTTCATCTTATCTGTTACTTCTACTGTTGACTCTTACTCCAAAGTAGGTACTTAAAGGTATCAACTTCTTCAAAATTATAGTCCAATATTCTGAAGTTTGCTGTTTTCCTGTTGATTCCTCTTCTGTTTTGTATGTACTTTGTTTTTTTCTCATTTATCTTTAACCCTATTTCTGTAGCTGTTGCTTCATTTTCCTGTAGTTTTTTCTGTTATTTTCTTCTCTCTTCTGGATAATATCACCATATCATCTACATAAGCTACCACCTGTACCTTTTTGATTATTCTGATCATATCTTCAATCATCAGATTGAATAACGTTACTGACAAGGCATCTCCCTGCCATACTTCTACTTTTATGACAAATTATTCAGTCTCTCCATCTTTAACTCGGACCGGACTTTATCAGTTTCTAATGTCATCATTACGAATTTTATTACTTGTGAAATTTTTTAAAAACAATACAAATATTAAAATAAATAATTCATAATCACTATCACATATTTACGCGGTTGCCCTTGTGGATTATTTAATTAATAGATACAATCGAGATGTACCCATTATTGATAGTAAGGCCATCGGCGGCTTGAAGCGAAATCCAGATCTTGGAACAAATTCTGTTTAATTTATGATATTTGTTAGGGCCAGATGCTATTGGTTTATGGAAAAGATATTAATATTGGTACCTCATCCTTTTGGCTAGGTGAATTCCTTTGTTTGGTATTTTGATAATTTTAGGCTTTTGATGGGTGGAAATCTTTTTTTTTAAAGATATAGAGGATGTACTATAATATTAAATAAATTCAACTCTGCATTTGCACTTTAAGACCATTTCATTCAAAATCTATTCGGAATTTTGTTAGTTGTAAGAGGAGAGTTTCCTACACTGTTAAAAAGGACTATTTGATTCAAACAAATTTAAATTTAAAATTCTAGTGGTGTCAATTGTTCTTAATTCGCAAAATTTTACATTTTTAACTTATAATTCACTTGGCAGTTCGTATTAAAGTAAACAATCTTTGTTTACATAGCATTTTAAAGAAAGTAATTGTGCGAAAAAATGGAACTTTCATGTGAAAATTTTCGTGCTATGACTATTTACGATTTTAATGTGGTCTAAAGCTGAAACAATCCATCGATCGGTTTGTTTTGGGTTTGTTTGTTTTGTTACAATATCGTTACTGGCGATGTAACTTGGATTTATTCATACGAACCCGAAAATAAACAACAGTCCACCGTTTGGGCATTTCAAAATGAGCCTAAACCGACAAAAGTTGTCCTTTAGTGTTACTGAACATGTGGCAACCATAGCTTTAGAAGATCGAAGATCGAAGAACCATGAACGCTGATTGGTATCTGCAATTTGTTTATCGGAAATCTTTGAGAAAATAAGAAGAAACAATCAAAATCGGCGAATTATTCTTCATCATGACAATCCAAGCTCTCACATAGCGCATCAAACCGTTGACTTCTTATCCAGTGAAAATGTTGATTTAATGACTCGTTGCCCGTATTCATTTGATTTGTCACCTAATGATTTCTTGTTGTTCCCAAATATCAAAAATAAAATGCGTAAGCGTTTTTCGTCGCCTGAAGTAGCTGTTGAAATATTTCAAACACTACTTTCTGAGGTATCAGCTTCAGAGTGGACATTTTCTTTTGCAAATTGGTTCCAACGTATGCAAAAGTGTATTAATAAAGGCGAATACTTCGTAAAGAGATAAAGTCAAATACCACATTTTAAATGTGTTTTATCATATCGTTTCCAGAAACTTTTCTAGCAGCCCACATAATATTTATAATATACGAAAAAATTAAATTTTTATTAACTATAATAATTTTTTTTTAAATAACAAATTCAGTTTGTTAACTGAACAAATTTTACAAGATTTGCTTCCTTTGAAATAAAATTTGTTTCTTTCAAATAAAATCATAATATAATATACAACTGCATAATTTGTGGAAAAATGCCACAAGTTAATTTTGTAAAAATTTGATTGCTTTTGGTTATTATCTTTAATGTATTTTCTGTTATTGCTGTATATTTATCAATGTTTTTGTTTTAGATTCGAGAACTACGTTTTCACGATCATCATGGGGTAAGTAAATTTTATTTTTTTGAACGTAAACTTTGATTTTATGTGAAACTTTCTGAATAACAAATATAGAAATTTATTCCTTTTATGAAGGATGTAAATAAAAATTATGATAAACACAACTTTCAAATAAAAAATTTTAAGATAACAGCTATCGGGTTTCATTTATCATTGAATGATAAAGAGGACTGAGAATACTAAAATACATACATGTAAAATATAATAATTTTCGATACAAATTTTTTACTTCAAAAAATTCAATTAGAAACAGGGTAGAAATTGCAAGTTTTTCAGAAAACTATTTTGTAAGTTTAATTTTGAAATTCGCTTCTTTGCGTAGAATTTATGAAATTGCTGTTAGGAAGAGAAAGTCACCACAATAATATTCATAGGTAGAATGAAAACCGTTAAGGTATTTGTAACTGTACAAAAGCAATCTCTTCTATTCTTAAAAATTCCTTTCAATATGAAGCAAAACTTATAGTTTTCATCTTTCGTAAAGCAAATATAATTCTAAGTCGCTTATTCTTTTTTACATTATTAAAATTTGTACAGAAATCTCAATATTGAAATGCTAACTGCAAACTAACTTAAATGTTAATTGTTATTAGTAACGGTTCGGTTAGTTAACCTTGTTAGCGCGGTGTAATATTATGTAAAAGTAATGTTATATATTGCGAATGGTTGATACATAAAATTTAAACATTAAAATGGCAATAAGGTTAAAAATAGTAGTTAATTTTCAAATTCCTTTCAACAAAAGATTCTTTATGTTTTGGATACGTTAAAATAAAAATGTATGTTCTATTAGTGAATATTTAAACCTCGTAAGGGTAGATCACGCTGCTATAAGTTAGAAATAATATAATAAACTAAGGAAATGTTGAAAATTTATGGTTTTCAAATAGTACGAAATAAGAAAATATAGAAAACAATTTAATTCACCCAAAGGGTCATTCCATCCCAAATCAACTGAAAAATAGGCAAAATTAACTCGACCCCCACCAAATTTGACTAAAATTGGTACACACCATCTTAGTAAGAAATAAAAAATACAAATTTAAAGATTTGTCCAAAAGGGCATTCGTTTCGTTGTTTTGGTCGTTCAAAATGTCAAAATGTTGGTGTGTAGACTTGTAGGAAAACGGCTGTAACTTCGTCAACGGTGGTCTAAATTTAAAAATAAAAAATGTTCTGTAAAGGTAAATGAACGTTCTATCCAAATATTCAATCACATTTTAATTTTTCAACCCCTAACTGGATTAATTTTATAATATTAACCCTATTTCAACCCCTATTTAAAAAAAGATTCTTTTTTTTTGGTTTATTTTTTTACTGTTTGTTTGTGCAATTATGCTGAGTATGTGTGCCAAATTTTATCATGGGATCTGCATGGGTTCGGTTGCTAAAAATAAATTAAAAATATGGAATGCAAAATTGAATTTTACAAAATAATGTTTGGCAGTATAAAATCAAAATTAAAATATAGGCCAGAAGGAGTTGACTACTACTAAATTTTCGGGTACAAATATATCAGCAAATTTTGCCAATTTTGGGAGCTTTTTTGAATTTTTGAAGATCTTTTCAGCAGTTAGCAATTTTAATGTGCACAACTTTAATATAAGTACCCAACTGCTCGTATTCGAGTATTAAAAATTAATGAATTTTGTCATATTTGTAGTAATATTATAAATGTGATAAAACTCTTTTTCTGATTTATTTATGATATTATTGATTGCGCCGACTATATACAGGGTGTCCCCGTGACCGTGGAGAACCTTTGAGGTGGTGATAAAGGACACTTTTCTAAGACAAATTTTCAAACGCTACAATACGTTTTAACAATGTTTTAATATTAAAACTAATGCTATAAATCAAATTGAGATTTTTAGTAATTATGTGAATTTATTTTTTTTACCTACACCTTGTTTATTATTTTCAGAGTTTCTGTGAAAACGGTTGGTTGCCTAAAAAAATTTATTTGACGAAAGTTGTAGCCCGTTAAATTCCCTATCCGGTTTGGACCATTAGTTTTTCTCTTAGACGCTTCGTTTAAGAGATAAGGGGTTCGCAAGAAAATTAAAAAAAAACCTAAATTTTTTAAACATTTTTTCCCTTAATTTAATTTATAACTCGAAATTTGTTGATTCTAGACGATAAGGGGTTATAACCTAATTTGTAGACAAGCGAATGATATTTAAAAAAGTTCTAATCCATTAACCTTAAAAAATTAATAATATCGGAGCTATGGCCGTTTGAAATCAGAAATTCAAAAAATTGCTTTAAAGCAATGGTTCCCAAACTTTTTTTTCTCGTGGACCCCCACTTATAACTTGTGAACCCCTGTTTTCTTTTCACATCTACGTGGACCCCCGTGTGGTCTCCTATGGACCCCTTTCGTGGACCCCCACTTACAACTTGTGAACCCCTGTTTTCTTTTCACGTCTACGTGGACCCCCGTGTGGTCTCCTATGGACCCCTGGGGGTCCATGTGGACCACTTTGGGAACCACTGCTTTAAAGGAAGGTACCCCGCAAGGGTTTAGACTTGGGCAAATATTTTATTTGAAAATTTGTCTTAGAAAAGTGTCCTTTATCACCACCTCAAAGGTTCTCCACGGTCACGGGGACACCCTGTATATAGTCGGCGCAATCAATAATATCATTAATAAATCAGAAAAAGAGTTTTATCACATTTATAATATTAATACAAATATGACAAAATTCATTAATTTTTAATACTCGAATACGAGCAGTTTGGTACTTATAGTAAAGTTGTGCACATTAAAATTGCTAATTGCTGAAAAGATCTTCAAAAATTCAAAAAAGCTCCCAAAATTGACAAAATTTGCTGATATATTTGTACCCCAAAATTTAATAGTAGTCAACTCCTTCTGGCCTATAATATTTTAATGTTGATTTTATACTGCCAAACATTATTCTGTAAAATTCAATTTTGCATTCCATATTTTTAATTTATTTTTAGCAACCGAACCCATGCAGATCCCATGATAAAATTTGGCACACATACTCAGCATAATTGCACAAACAAACAGTAAAAAAATAAACAAAAAAAAAGAATCGTTTTTTAAATAGGGGTTGAAATAGGGTTAATATTATAAAATTAATCCAGTTAGGGGTTGAAAAATTAAAATGTGATTGAATATTTGGATAGAACGTTCATTTACCTTTACAGAACATTTTTTATTTTTAAATTTAGACCACCGTGGACGAAGTTACAGCCGTTTTCCTACAAGTCTACACACCAACTTTTTGACATTTTGAACGACCAAAACAACGAAACAAATGCCCTTTTGGACAAATCCTTAAATTTGTATTTTTTATTTCTTACTAAGATGGTGTGTACCAATTTTAGTCAAATTTGGTGGGGGTCAGGTAAATTCTTCAGTTGATTTGAGATGGAATGACCCCAAATTATAACAGAATTAAACATTATTTTTCGCCCCTGTAATGTTGAGGATAATTTTAAAACATTTAAATAAAAGAAGTTTTATTTCTAAAATAAAAAACGACATACTTTGAAGGGTAGGCTCATAAAAGGAAATGTTAAAGAAATAGATAAAACTGGTAAAATTAATATGGTAATAAATAAATAAATAAACAATGCATATAATTAATTATTTTTTGTAATTTTATTGTATTTTTTGAGCCGCCCCTTAAAATTATGTGGTAGGTTAAAAAGCTCGTTAAAAAGTTATCAATCTTTTTGTTCACCTCTGCTCTCAATAATACCTAATTACACATAATGATCATGATTAAATGATATTTAATTACCATACGTGTTATCATTAATTTCTAACCCCCTTTTTTAAAATAAATAATCTTAATTTTTACAATTATTTAAAGTTTTCGTTTTCAGCAATGTTACAATTTTTAATTAGTTATAAAAGATAAATGTTTTACTGATAAGCAAATAAAATGTTCAAGTGCTGCTTTTTCATGTAAATAGATTTTGAAACACCTCGTACACAAAATTTGAAAAAAGGCTTTCTTTTAAATTCAAAAAATATTAAAATTTCTAGAAATTCCAAAAATGTTGATACATAGTTAGATCGTAACCTTAAAATAACAATAAAATTATAGTTGAGGTAATCGGTCTCGATAATCTACAAGAGTATTAAATATTATAAACGACAGGTCCATCTTCAGAATCAGGGTCAAATGGAAAACTAGTAATAAAAAAATCATGACATTTTTTAACGCTAATTCTAAGGACGGCCTTGTCGTTTAATGTTTTCTTGGATCAATGTTATGTTAGAAATATGCATATCTACTTGTAGAGCTGTAGACTTTTAGATTACCAACACCAGATTCCTCAACATAATTTTACTATTAAATATTAAAATATATTTCTTAGCTATAATACGAGTAAAAGATAATCGACCAAACAATTCATTTTCTCAATTACGATTATTTTAAAATTGTTATAAAAAATAACAGTGTTTCGAAGAGAAACGGAAAATTATTTGAAAAGGACTGCATATACTTACTTTATCTAAAGTTTAAAAAATAAGTTCAAGTTGATTGAAATAATTTTATTATTTCATTCCCAAAAAAAATTTTTGACTCAAACAGCCCAAGCTATTAAACCTATTCGTGCTTTTTTAATTTAAGGACCTCAACAATCCGTCAAGTTATCCGAAAACCCCTTAAACAATTTTGCAACGTTATTCGCTTGGACCATTATTTTAAATAATTTTCCACCAAATTTGTACTATAGAATGCTTTTTCATTCTTAATTAAGAAAATGAAATAATAAATATTTTTTGAAAATCTCAAACTGAAAAATTAACTACATATTTTAAAAGAAATTTTAAAACCACCATAAATCAAAGTCTATCGAAGGTTTGTCCTAAAATGATGTGTTTTCCTTCAAACATTCAGAAATAGAAAATTAAGCACTTCATTTTATAATTAATAAAAATTTGTTTTTCTCGGAAAGATCACTAAAATTTTGGGAATAAACTGCTCCCTAAAAGTTTTAAATTTACATAAAAAATATTATTCGTAATGTCATCGAATATTTTCGAGAAAAATATAAGTAATGTTTTCGCCCTTTCATCCAAAATGGGGTTACAGCCTTTATCTTAATGTGCGATAAGTCACCATTTTCAAATAAATCTTTTTATATAAAATTAAAATACGCGCGCGGTATCTTTTAACAGTTTTAACTTCTAATCCTACCCCAACCCCGTTTCAGTCTAACGCGTTTTTTGGAAAAGGATCCTCCGGTGTATCACAAAGTGATAATTTTTAGACAAACATGTGGTAGAGCATCGAAAACTAAGAGAACAGCATTCTTTTAAATTACGGAAATATGTTACCACCCTTCGTAATTACCGTAAAATTGAAGGGGTCAGTCCAGAAAGTCCATTTTTTGCTATTTTAAGTTAAGCACTGTAATTTACTTAAATTTGCCTGTGCTATCCACTAGTGAAGTCCTTTTAGTAAAAAAATTAGTTAACGATCATAAAACGTCTACTTGTGAATCCCAGTTTACCTTGATTTCAGTACAAGAAGTTGCTAAGTCCAAAATCAGAGTTTCCACACTTCGAGAAAACCTGGAAAAGTTAGGGAATCTAGAAATGTACAAATTTAGACATCTAAAACCAGGAAAATTAAAATATGAGCCAGGGAAAATTCTTTGAAACCTCAAAAAGTAAAACGAATTTGATTTATTAGAATTAATAAATAATATTTTTTAAATTTGGTTCTATATTGAATATTTTGTTTCATCGATTCACATTATCGGTTTTTGAAATTTGTCAAGTTTTGCAGTCAGAAAATTTTCAATTTTAATCATGAAAAACTGGAAAAATCCGGGAATTTGTTTTGGAAAATGTAGGTGTATAAGAATTAAAAGATTTGCTTTTAATTTTATTTTAAATTAAAATTTTGTTGTTGCAAATTGGAAATTATGATTTCTTATTCCACTGAAATATAACCACTTAATATTATAAAAAAGGGATTTTCTATTATATACGTACAATATGTGGAAGTAATTGAATTATTCAACAATCAATATCTCGAATAGATGAAAATCTGACTTAATCACTTTTCGCATTAACCCCCCTTCAATTGAATTTTTGCTAAACGCTAAAATATTCCTTTTTCTAACTAATAAAAGATGTACGTACTTTATTAATCATTTAATATTTTCGAGGATAAACGACCTCTCCCCAATAAACCCTAACTTATTTATAAACTGATATTAACTAATTGTCTAATTTTCTCCATCATAATAGACTTTTCTAAGAAATTCTTTTAATTAAATATAAGGCTTTTATCTTTTGAAAACTATAATTTAAATTATTTAATTTAAAAGTTTTAATTATGAAATTCAAATAATTAACATTTTTTGTCTGAATTCAAACCCTTGCCCACGGGGGAGGGGTAGCCCTATTTAAAGCAATTTATTAAATTTCTGCTTTCAACAAAGCTTTTTAATGTAAATGGTTTAATACTTTTTTCAATCGCGTGAAATTTTCTACAAACTAAACAAATAATAACCATTTATTGTCTAAAATCAATGGCTTTCCAGTTATGGATAAAATTAAGTAAAAAGGTGTTGAAAAATTAGAAGACTTACTTTGCAAATATTTTTTAATCGACTTGTTTCGTTGATGTGCTAAAATTATTATTTAAAATAAATATTGCAGGACAATCAAAACATTAAAAGCAACATTTACTTCATTATCGTAGAAAAAATAGCATGTATTATAACGTGCAAAGAAAACCTTTTAACTGTCTTATCATAAAAGGCCGTCTTCGTAGTGGAATATCAATTATTTTCATTAATTTTCGATTAAAATTGACGATTTCATAATAGCTTTTGAACCTTCCACTTGATATGCCAAAAAACAGAACGACAAAACTGTCACTACATCCAAAATTGCTCATATTAAAAGCAAATTCCCTGTTGAAAAGCCCAGTTTAAACAACTAACACGCGTATAACTTTTAATATAGCAAAGTTTAAGTGAAAAAATTAAAATCATAACTTCAAAAAGAAATAAAACGCAATCGTGGCAATTATTTGGTACAGCTCTTCACTAAAGTGAAAGACCATATACCTCAACAGGTGTATGCGAGATTCGAACCAACGGCTACTTTTTTGTAGTCACTTACGGTTTCCGCTATGCCAACCTGTTGAGCTCTAACAATTTACATTAAAGTGAAGTGAATAAACTTCCAATTTTTTAAATTTAATTGCTAAAAATTTAAACTGATCCTATTCGGAAAAATTAGAGTATGAAGACTGTATTTTGGTATTGTACTCAGGGGTCGATTGGCCGCAAGGGCCTTTCTGAACTGCGACCAGTATTGATCTTTTGTTCCCCTACTAATTAGGTATTCAGGAAATTCAAATTTGCTAGCAGTTGCTAGCAAATCACAGAATATTCCTGAGAGGCTTTGTTGTACCACCTTGGGTTTGTCCCAGATATTTTTAGCCTGGATCGGGCTAAGGCATCGCAGCTACAGAATGTGTTCGGCCGATTCAGCTTCCGATTCACAGAGTCTGCATATGTCAAAGAAGATGCCAGGCTGTTTCACCACATAGCCTTTCTGTTGTTCACTGGAGAGCAGAGCCAAGAAACTTCCACTAGTTCCGATATCGAACCAGAAATCTCTCCGCTCCGTAACTCAACCAGCAATCACAGTAGGCCACTGCTGTGGTCGGAGATGGCCATAGATGAAGATAAAGTCAGAAAAAAATTTTGACTCTCTCCGGATTTGAACCGGGGTCTATCTACTAGACCAATGACCGTCTCTTGAAGACTGACATGAAGACTGTAAGAATGTAAAAAAATATAAAATGTGTGTATTTTTAAATTTATTATATTTTATAATTGGAATCTTTCTGTTTTCATAAATATTTGAAAGACATCAAATTATACAATATTTACTTAGACACTTTTTTAACAATTCAATCCTATTTGATAAATAAGATTTTCTTCAATGCGGAGAACGAATTAATTCAAAATTTAATAAAGCGTATTGTTTTAACAAACACTATAATAGTATAACAAACGATAAATCAACAAAACCATAAAAAGATCAGGGCGGATCAACAGTCTTCGTAATCCCCCCACCCCCTCAATGATGTTCATATTTACAGATGCATTAAATATCTATTTATTTATAATCGAATCCTCTTTTACCCTAAAGTGTAGAGGCTAAATATCTATTCTAGATTTATAATATAATGTGAAATAGTTTTCTTCAATTTTTAAAATAAATTAATATAATTAATACACTTAAAAAATAGCACTGAACAAATTAAATTCGTGATCAAAAAATGCAAACGCCTCTGAGAAAATGTAGTAAACTACATTATACGTATAAAAATTTGAAGCTATAAATTTTCTGCTAACGCGTAAAAAAGAAATTTCTAAAAAAACAAAAATTAAAGTAACACAAAATTTAAATACTTAACCGTATTTAAATTAATTACTACTACAGATAACCTAATAAATAAAATTAAAATTTATAATCCACAATAAACTAGTTTACTATTTAGGTAAGAATGGATGAAAATATAAGGGGGTTGAATATTTGAGTGAATCTTTTTATTAAACATTCGTACAAATAATGCAAACATAATCTAGTAAATGTAAATATTACCATACCAATGCTGTAGATTCACACAACCCCCCTGGAAAAATAGAAATTGAAGCTCAAAACTTTAATTATTTATTAAAAGAAAAATTGAGAATAAAAAAAATTTGAAATTCGTTTAAATACGAAACTACAGATTTGTTATAGCAGTACGTCGTGTTGTTATAAACATAGAAATACTTATAAACTGTGGTGACATTGAGAAAACCTTTCCATACCATTTTATATTTTCATGTGCGCTGTGGTATCATAAATCTGAAATATTAGTTTGTTTATCTCTTATTTAAATCAAAATTTAAAATTGGCAATTAACTCGAACTTGTTGGAAATTTAAATATCAAACTTTTTTAGACACAACAAGCTAATAGCATTCGTGTTCACTGTGCAATGCTTAATTTAAACATTGCTTATGTAATCTTTATTTTAAAATAACTTTCTAATTATCTACAAATTTTATTTATTATATTTTGTGCTTAAAAAACATTTTGAAATATTTTTATTAAATCTACAAGCTAATTGAAAATAATTCTAGTCAAGAATATCAATAACAATCCCAGTAACATTAAGGAAATACCAATATTAGGAAACCCTGTGCAGATAATTGAGGAAATGAGTCAACTGCTTTCCACTATAACATTCGTTGTATGGGGAATTTCTTTGAAACACTGTGAAATATAATTCGAGGATAACACAATATGGCACCACTTCATGGTTATTATCAATCTTCAGTTGCATTTAATCAAATTCCTATATATAGGAAATGAGACACGAAAATGTATGAAAACTTTTTAAACTAATTAGCTTATTGTGATCACTGTCAAAAATATTTTAACTAGCAGATGCAATTAAATAACGATAATTCAGTTAAAATCTATTTATCATGGCAATGTTGTTTTATAAATCCCCTTAATTTTGATCTAGTTTCATTTAAAAATAAAAAAAGATTATTGATTATTATAATTAAAAAAAAATTAATAAAAACTGGCCAATATATTTACAACAATCCAATAGATTTTGAGTTGACCGCTTAGTAAGTCTACAGTCTAACCACATGACCATATAAGCGGTTTTAATAAATATGGAAATGAAGTTGCGTAATTACGGGATTTTGAAAAAAGAAATTTCAAACTAATTTATCCCTAATTAGTGCAGGATTAAGGAAAATAACTTAACGTAAATTATGAGTTTTTTTATATACGCAACAGCAGCTTCAGTATTCATATAATATTATACAGACCGATGTAAAGTAGAACAACTTTTAAGTCATTTATATCTTTCAATTGCCTAAGGTAATGTTGCATATTTGATAGAATATAATGCAATAGGAATTCTCATAGAAATACAATTTCTTTCATCTACATATTTTAAAATAAGCTGCAGAATTATTGATTTTAATAAAAATATAAAAATACCTACACATAATACAAAATGATAATGTTATCTTGTCAATTATCTAAAATAATAAAATTATTCTGATTGTGATAAGTACTTAAGTCGTTACTGACAAATCAACTGTGTCAACGCAATATATGTTCTCAATATTAAAATTTTATAAAAATTCCCTTAACCACAGACTTCCTTAAATATTTTAGTTGGGCAGAAACTCTCCCCAAGTATTCACTGCATTTTTATTTTTAAATCAATTACAATCCTTTTTACTACCAATTGCTTGCTTTCCCGAATTTATTTATTCTCCTCATATTTGTAAACATTTAAGCTCTTCATAATTAAGGCTTATAATCATAAGCCTTAAACCATGGTTGGTTGAAGTTACGAACAAATGATTTGGGAACAAAATTATAGATATATACCTACAAAAAAAATTTTTTATACCTATGTAAAAATTATATTGTGGTGTTCTAATAACCCATGAATTTTTCAAATTTTTAATTTCATGTTTACGTTGTTTCCATCAACCTTAAGTGAAATTGGCGAAAATTACGATTTCATCTCAAAGTTGGGGTAGTAAGAGGTCAATTTCGAAAGACTCACGCCTAAACTACTTAACCTAGGTTTTTGGGGACTTTTTTTTTAGAAAATCTTATGTTCTACAAAAAGCTGCTTTTGATTTTTCCGCCATCTCGAGCAGTTTTTGCAGCCTAAGCGATAGTGGATAAAAATGTACAATTTTTTCATTAAATTCTTCAGCTTTTAATTTTTTTAACAAAATTTTCGGGCAGTTGAAGACCCAGCAAATTTTATTTCTACTTCTCTATAATATTGTTTTACACTTTACCAACAATTTTGGTCCATCTGCGATCTCTTTCAAGGTTTAATCCTAAAAACACTGGCCTAATAGTGGTAATAAATATTAAGATAATATCTTCGAAATTTTGACAGTTTTCATAGTGGTTGGAAAATTCTCAGCTATGAAAACCAACGGGTGAACTTCATATTTTTGGTAGCAAAACTTTACATTGCATTCGCCCCCCCCCCCCACCCAAAGAAGTCATCGACATTTCTCTGATTGTATTTTATGATCTTAAATGTAGAATAAGAGGGAGACCAATAAGTTCGGTAAAAACGGTATAAGAGAAGGAATTATAAAAGAATCCCGAAAGTGGTTTATAACAAAATCATATAGAAGGCCAGTTTTCAACAATTAAATCGATCCAAGCAACTGTTGGATTTTCATTCAATTTATGGATTCATTATTATGACCCCGAGTCTAAACAAGACTCTAAGCAATAGATGGAAAAGGGAAAACCACCACCTAAGAAGTTCAAAACTCAACCTTCCATTGGCAAGATGATGGCAACAACTTTTTGGGATGCCGAAGAAATTTTATTAATTTTTTACCTGTGTCGTAAAGAAAGTATAACAGGCATCAATCATGCAGGATTATTACAGAAATTAAAGGAAACTATCTAAGAAAAAAGAAAGGGCAAAGTGAAACAAAAATTTTTGCTCTTCAACGAAAATACACCAGTTTACAAGTCAGACGTTTCATAGGCTGCTATTAAAAAGTGTGGCTTCGAAAAAAATAAATCACCCACCGTACATTCCAGACCTGGTCCCTTATTCTCAAATTTCAAGAAAGAATTACGAGGTATAAAATTTAATACCGATGAAAATCTGATGTATGTTGTGGAAACCTATTTTGCGAAGTAATCGAAGCTATTTGTTTTCAGTAGTTTAGAAAAATTAATTCAAAGAAGTACCAAATTAATTGAGTTTTACGGAGATTATGTCGACAAATAAAATGTATTTCATTAAAAAATATTGATTTCTTATACCGTTTTTACCGAACTTATTGATTTTCATTGTATCGAAACACAATGCTGACGTTTAGCGCTGTGGTACCCATAATAAAGTGTTAACCAAAACTAGAACCTTTTAAAACTAACACTAGAAGTATTAAAAATATGTTTAGTAAATTATCACCCTGTATAAGTATACGACGATGCGACATAATTAATATGAATATAACGAACTAATATATAAAGTTTATTTAGAAATCCAATGATTTTTAATGTATTGATTAAATAAGATGCTCAGAGAAAGTCGCATTTTATAATGAATTTCCTATAAAATTGTAACAAAAATAAACCTCAAGTTTCCTTGCTCTTGTCTATTATTTTATTTTTATGAAAAGCTCACAGAAGCTCCTCCTATGAGTACACTTCGAAAGCTTTAGCAAACACCCTAAAAGGTGTTTTCGCCACTTGAAACAATCGTTCGAATAAAAAGTTTTCAGGACGCCTGAAAATGTTTGATTTTGTTTAAAAATTTAATAACCCTTAAAGTTTTTATATATTTTTAATTAATAATTTACTTACCTCACGATCAGATTTGTCTGGAATTATCCTGAAATAAAAGAAAACAATGAAAAAGATAACATGCTTATTATGAGTCATTATTAAAGTAAAAGCTCAATTAATTGGATTTTTTAACATTTCATTCGACTTGGTTACGTTTCTAAAAGTAGAGCCCAGTGCAGTATTATATAATTTCCAACAGGAAGTACTCGATCTCAATGACGTATTTATCGTTTAAAAATTAGCTTTAACGGAAGTTGCTGCATATTTTGAAAAAGAAAATAATTCTAGATTGGCTCCGAGTTTTATACGCTACGAATGAACGGATCATAAAACTTACATAGGTATTTAATTAAAAACTATGAAATAGGTTAATTTTTTGAATAATACATATTATAATTTCAATCCTTTATGATAAGTGATAAGTAATAAGTAGATACAATACTAAAATATCTAAAAAAGTGTAAAAATAATTGTGTTTTTGAAAAGTTGTAAAAATTTTTATTTTCAAATCAAAATCTGTCGCTTATTGTTAAAAAGGCCAATGTTAAAAATCACAGTTTTATGTAAATTTTCACAAACTTGTAAATTTTTGGTATTTAGGTGTACACATTTCTTTTAATTTTATTTATTAATAATTAATTAATAAAGCAATTTTTTAGTTATATTGGCCATTTTTATTATTTCAAATTTATTACAAAATATCAAACCGCCAATTTAATCCGTTTATTAGATAAATGTACATGTTGAATACAAAAAATTGTTTCACTTATTATCAAGGCCAAATTCTTCGTAATTTTCAGGTTTCTCGTTGTCGTAAAATTATTACGTCCTCGTAATGTCGTAATAATCCCTTTTTGTGAACGATTGTAGAGAGTACCCAAAAATGCTTTTATATAAACGGAATTAACTTTTTCAGAATTTTTCCTTTTTCAGCTTTTCCACTTTCTCAGTAACTTCAGCGCAGTATCTAAAAAAGGTGAAAGCTGGATGCTCACAATTGTTTGCTCGTAAGTTAAGAACATTAAAATTTTCGATTTTTATAGTAATGTTAAATTTTTTACCAATAACAAATGTCTTTCAAAGAAGTGCGTTGGCCATAAAATCTCAAAAAGTTAAAGAATGACATTAGCCCTTTTTACAATAGGCCATAGAAATAAATAATAAGTAAGTATAAAGAGGTAATATTGCGATTTTGAACATATAATTAATAATTTGCAATTATTTACAACCTAATGTCTTGATGTTTTTGTCCATTGGCAACTAAAAATTCAGTCAGTTAAAGAGTTAATAGATTCAGTAGAATCCCCCCCCCCCCAATCGGAAGAAACAACTGTATTCGTTATAACATTAGCGTTCTCCTGCAAGCTTATTTGTCGCTCTTTTAACAGGATGTTCCGAAGAAGTACCTAAAGTTACTATTTTATTAATCTATCTACGAGGGGTCGTTTTTATATTCCAGGGCTAGGCATGAAAACAAAAGACTAGAGCAACAACAAAATTTTATTTTTCAATATAGTTCCCCTGTTTTTGAATACAGGTATAATAGTCCAGTCACTTTAGCATTTCACTTCGGAAAAATTCAGACCAAGCTGAAAATTTGTGTACACGTACCTTATAGCTTCCCAAATAACCTCTGAAAAGTCCCAAGAGTCCAGGGAATGGCTAAACTTTTGACAGCTAAAAAACGGTGAAAAAATTGACCTTTTTTCAGTTTTTCGCCAATATCTTCGTTCCTGTCGATTTTACCGCTATGAAGTATACTTATCAAAAAGAAAGAATGGAAAATTCTCTACAAAAAAAGTCATATAAAGTTTATTGATAGAATTAGTCATTTCCACGGAAAAAGGTCCGAAACATTGGATTGAGTTTTGTTGTTTCGCGCCGCTGCGTGGTGCGTTCTGTGTGGCGGCGCCGACAGCAGCTGCGCCTCCCCTCTGACGTCTGTGATGGGTTTATACCTGCTTTTCTATTCTTGGCGGTGGGGTGAGCTGAACGCACAGTCCCAAACAGTCCCCAATCTGGTCTACATCATAGCGGACGTATGTATTGTCATGGTTTGCTCATGTAGGGGATGATTTTTGGGTCATTTGTGTTAAGTTGGAACACTCATGAAGTTCTTTTTATTCAATCAGACCATATTGGGTAGCAAAATAAGTGTATCTGAATTCTCCTTGATCAAGAAATTTAACTAAACTGCTTTGCCTCAGAAACAAGAAATGCATCCACTACCAAATACTGGAAAATAAGAAAAAAAATGTAAGAGACAAATGTTGGTCATTGTGATGTGTAAAATTTTGATAACAAATTAAATTAATTATTTTATTTGTAAACATAGGATTTAAAATTTAAAAATAAGTGCGCGGAGATAGCCAAATGGATAGGCTAGCGCATCACAAAGCGGACGGCATAGTTTCGAATCCCGTATCCGCAATTCTTCGAATGAATATTTAAATGATATAATTAATTATCCCCCAACGTCCTAATACGGTAGTAATAAGAAAATTTTTGTATAATTTAATTTGTTTATTATAAAAAAAAAATCAACATTTTGTTTCAATTTATTTATGTCTAATAAATTCAATCATTTTTCATTGTTAGTGGATGAGTTTTAATTTCAATTTTTCGCAGTACAAGATCATAGAGAAAATAGATACACGTTTAATATTTCCTTCCAGTAAATGTAATCTTATAAGAAAGATTAAGAGTAAGTCTATTTATGAGTGTTCTGATAAATTACATGAATCCACCTTTGACCCTGATAAGAGCTCATCAGCTGGCTGGCGCATTAATAAGTGTCATGAACAGTAGCACATGGCAGTATATTATGTTGCGTTGTCAAAGTAACTCGTGATGGAAGAACTGTGTGCTATTTGTGACAAAACCCTCGCAAGTGGCGAGACTGTAACAGTTCAGCGGGGAATAGACAAGTTAAAGGACGTAAGTTGTGAAAGAAATGACGGTAAAATTACACTGTTTAGTAATGTGCAATCTATCCAAGTGCACGTGGCTTGCCGTAAAGACTATACTCGCAGGTCGAATATCGACACGTTCAAGCGGAAACGTTCTATCGAGGATGCTGCTGGTTCATCGGTAGCTAGTCCGGTAAAAAGTAAGATGAGATCATCCGCACCAACTTTCGATTTTAAGAAACTTTGTATTTTCTGCGGAAACGAGGCTGACGAGGAAAAAGAAAAGAAACTCGAAATGCACCACCGCAGAACAATCAAACACGTTTCAACAATCGGCTTCAAAGAAACCGTGATGCAGGCCGCTGAGGGAAGAAAAGATGCAGAGGCACAAGCTGTTAAGAAAAGGATTGTTTTCGAGACAGATTTAGTTGCAGCTGAGGCTAAATATCACGCTGATTGCTTCCGCCGTTTTCTTTCACCAGGCACGGGGAAAAAGCAGGTCGTCCGGTGGATGTACGAATTATTGAAGCGATGGAAAATGTTTTCTCCTACATCGAGAATAATGATGACTGCCAATTTACCTTTACTGAGTTGAAGGGAGTCCTCGGAGATTTTCAACCAGACGAGAAAACGATCAAAGCGAAGCTTCAAGACCGGTATGGAGATAGGATTGTCATCACAACGAAAAATACAGGGCCATCCATTATTTGTTTCCGAGATACGCACTATAATATTCTCAACCAAACATGGTACGAATCTAAAAAAAACAACGCCGAAGAAGAACGTTATCGAGTTCTGACAGCTGCTGCAGCGATTCTTCGACAAGATATGCATTCTGTAGCCTGTGAAACGGACTATTATCCTCCGAGCACGCGAATGTTTGACGACGTAAATGAATATCTTCCTAAATCTCTCCTTTTTTTCATGGAGGAGATCATTATCACATGCAAGAAAGGTAAACTGGAGCCATTACGAAAGAAATCCACTGCCATTAGCCATGCGATAATGTCTGCAGTTCGTCCGCGGTCATTTCTGTCACCTCTGCAGATTGGGCTCTCCGTTTATTTGCACAGACAATTCGCCTCAAAACGACTAGTAGACATTTTATCATGCTTGGGTTTGTGTACATCTTACAAAGAGACACTTTTATTCGAAGCTTCAAGTCTGTTCCATCCTGAGCCTATGCTTTCTCCTCCGGAAGACGGATGTTTTATTCAACATGTCTGTGACAACGCGGACCACAACGTGTCCACGCTCGACGGTGCGAATACATTTCATTCCATGGGGATCATTCGAATCATCACTCCGCGCGATAAAATCCATGACGATCAACAAATTTCAAGATTAAAAACGATGCCTACTGCGGGAGAAATGGCAACAGTTGCTAAAGTTTCGTTGGAGATTTATGAAAACAGGGGTGTGCAAGGATTGCAGAAAATCACCGTGGAGGACCTTGATTGCGATGAGGTAGCGACGAAATCAATGCTCCGCAATACAGATGTAATGTGGATGTATGGAAAGTGGAAAGACCTACCCAAAATACCAGGTTGGAGTGGCTTCATGGATCAGTTAACGAAGGATGCGGAATATTCGAAGTCACGTATAATTTACCTGCCGTTTATCAACGCACCTGCAAGTTATTACAACACGATATATACATCATTGAAGTGCGCTCTCAATGATGGGGAAAAATATGGCCATACAACGTGCGTTGTAACATTTGATCAACCCCTTTATTTCAAAGCACGAGAAATTGTCGCAGCATCGGAGGGTGATACACAACTTTCGAAGATAATCGTGAGGCTTGGAGGTTTCCAATTGTTGATGTCATTTCTTGGATCAATCGGATACGTAATGGCAGGAAGTGGTCTAAAGGAAGCAATCAGTACTGTCTACGCACCTAATTCTGCAGATAAAATGTTGCAGGGTCACGCATACTCCAGGGCAATCAGAGCTCATATATTGGTCCAACTTGCATTGTCTCAAATTGTGCTGAATGAGATCACGTTCGACAACCATCAAAGTGCATTGATCGAGCTTCATCTTCAGAATTTCGACGAAGCATCGCCAGTATTTGAAGAGATCGAGAGTTCGAGTGCAGTCGGCGAGTTGAAGAAAGCATTTGATGGCAAAATTTCTGAATTCGAAAATAAGGGCCCAACTGCGAAACTGTGGGTAGAGTATTTTGAGATGATTACAATTGTAAAATAATTCATTAGAGCTGAAAGAATGGGCTGTTGGAAGGCGCATTTAACTACTATAAAAAAATGCTTCCATACTTTCATGCTACGGGGCATTTTCTGTACGCCAAATCAGCGCATTTGTATATTCA
This sequence comes from Podabrus alpinus, assembly GCA_932274525.1. NCBI lineage: Eukaryota > Metazoa > Arthropoda > Insecta > Coleoptera > Cantharidae > Podabrus > Podabrus alpinus. Next base: position 74,012,076 of record OW026457.1, read on the forward strand.
AGATATGCAAAAACTAGAAAGTTCAATGGAAAATGAAGCTTTCGAGAAGTTTACCAACAACTACTTCACCATAAAACGCTCGGACAAATATTTCTGCGGAACATGGAGTGACATGATTATTGAACAGGAGCTTATGAAATCTTCAAAATCGAGAGAAGGTTTCACACGTGGCAGAAGTACGAAGGAAAGCGTTTTAAGTAAATGGATCCTCGGATTATTGACTGCGAGTAACATTTCCGAAGGCCTGGAGAGTTTCTGTGGACTTTCTTTCGACACCGGGGATCAACATGTCGATGCAAGAGATTCTCGCGTCAACAAAGACCGTGGAGATGTACAGAAGCTACTTCAATGGTTTCAAGCTCATAATCCTTTCCCTGACACCCAACAAATTATGTCCACCGCAACGGGCATAACTGGCGACGAGAAAATCAACTGCCACAATGCTCAGAAGATCGGCACTGCTGTGATGGAGAAGAAGATTGGTCATAATTTCAAAGATATCAAATCCTCCCGTACTGACAGAGTACTTTCGCTCCTAACAGTCAGTAGTAACGTCAAAGTTCGTGATACAACAGTACCTATCGATCCTTTATTGCTGTTCCAAAGAATCAGTGCCATTAAAAGATCGGATGCAGAGCTCCGTATTTACATCAAACATGAATTGGCTCCGTTCCCGCTATCAATGTTCGTTCTTGGGGAACTGCGCAAAGGAAAAAAATCTGCTTTGTTTGACGTCTTCGAGCTATCATTAGCTGAACTTGATTTTACAACAGTCACGTACGTCATTGACGGAGGATTCCTCTTGCATCGAGTCGTGTGGCATCAGAATGAATCTTTTGATTCGATTTGTGCAAAGTATGTTGGCTATGTACAAAGGTACTACGGACCAAACGCTGTTGTAGTCTTCGACGGATACAACAATAGCACCAACAGCGTGAAAGCCATGGAACAACGTCGTCGTGCAGCAAAATCTTCATCTGTCGACACTTACTTCGACGAGACGATGAATGTCACAGTAAGCCAGGAAAAATTCCTCTCTAACAGTAACAACAAGAGCAGATTGATTTCAATGTTGTCTGTCAAGTTCGAGGCGAACAATTTTGTGGTTAAACAGGCGCAAGATGATGCTGACGTTTTAATCATTGAAACAGCGCTGGAATGTTCACGCACAAATAAAACAGTCGTTGTTGGGGAAGATGTAGACCTTTTGGTAATTTTGGTTGGTCGCGCTCCGATTGATGAAGAGATCTTCTTTCTCAAGCCAGGCAGAGGAAAAGTCGAGCGAAAGCTCTACTCTTCTTGGAGTTTCAACAAATACGAAGACATCAGAGATAATCTCCTCTTCCTACACGCGTTCACTGGATGTGACACCACATCTGCTCTTTTTCACAAAGGGAAAACTGCGGCTTTGAAACTCTTAAAGAAACGTCAAGACTTACGTACTGCAGCTCAAACTTTCAACCACAATGAAGCTTCTCGAGAGTCAGTTTCTTCGGATGGAATACGCATCTTCCTAGCTGTCTATGGCGCTCCGGTTAACCAAAATGACTTGGATGAGTACCGTTACCAGTGCTTTATGAAAGCTGTAGGTAGAAACAAGTCGGTCCAGTTGGGTATGTTACCCCCCACAGTCGATGCGGCTAAAGAGCACCTATACCGTGTCTACTACCAGGTGCAGAAATGGTTGGGAAACGAGCTGAACCCTCAAGATTGGGGATGGGTATTGAAGAACGGTTTGTTGGAGCCAATAAAAACCTCACAACCTCCTGCCCCGGATTGTCTTCTGAATATGATTTTCTGCAATTGTTCGAAAGGCTGTGGCGCTTTGTGCGGCTGTCGAAAGTTAGGACTCCAATGTTCAGCAGTTTGTGGCAACTGTCGTGGGACATCTTGCCTGAATGCTGCACCAGTCGAGGACGATAACCTCGAAAGAACAATTGACATCGACGATCCAGAACCAACCACTCTTGATGATTCCGAATCCTGCTCTTTTCCACCAGTCCAGTGGTAAAATAAAGAATAAATCGAGGATAGATGAGAATTCAATGCCAGAAAATAACACGAAAGTCACTTACATTAACAAACCGAATTTCCGAAGTTATTTATTCCTCAATATTCGTAAAAAAATATATTTTCCTCAACATTTATATAATCTCTTTGTAGTAAAGTGCGAAATAGGAAAATAATAAGCTATTCGTATTGTTTTAGATGTAAAATATAATTATATAATTAATCTATAATCTGAATAAAGAAATAATAACTTGTTCACTGAAATAAACCATTCTTCACACCCCAATTCCGACGAAAAAAATGTAAAATTTAGAAAATAACGCACAGAAAACTATATTTTGATCATGAAATGAACTAAAATAGAAAATTTTTACCAGAGTTTCAATGCCCGATAACGTAAAAAGTATTACTGTTATCAATGAATATTATATGACCTTTTTTGTAGAGAATTTTCCATTCTTTCTTTTTGATATGTATACTTCATAGCGGTAAGATCGACAGGAACGAAGATATTGGCAAAAAACTGAAAAATGGTCAATTTTTTCACCGTTTTTTAGCTGTCAAAAGTTTAGCCATTCCCTGGACTCGTGGGACTTTTCAGAGGTTATTTGGGAAGCTATAAGGTACGTGTACACAAATTTTCAGCTTGGTCTGAATTTTTCCGAAGTTTTGCCGATTTTTGGTCTAAAGTGACTGGACTATAACACCGTTTCAATAATATCTTTAATCCAGTATAAAAATATTTATTTGGTTTTTCCGCAAAAATGGCCCTCAACAGCTGCTATAAGTTCGTCATTGTCCCTAAATTTTGTCCCCCTTAGTGTTTTTTTTGAGATTCGGGAACAAAAAATAGTCACTGGGTGCTAGATCTGGACTATAAGGCGCATGTTCAATTTCTTAGAAGCCACAATCAGCCACAGCAGCTTTTGACAGTCTGGACTTGTGCACTGGTGCATTGTCGTGAAGCAACAAGATACCTTGCGTCAGTTTTCCGCGTCTCTTCACTTTAATAGCATCTCTAAGGCGATGCATCAGGTTTGCATAATACTCTCCCGTTACCGTACTACCCTTATTCATATAATCAATCAGCAAAATTCCCTGAGAGTCCCAAAAAATTGTTGCCATTATTTTTCCTGCAGAAGGGGTGACTTTAAACTTCTTGGGATGGCCGGAGCCCTTAACATGCCACTGCATCGACTCTTGTTTCGATTCAGGATCATAATGATGAACCCAGGTTTCATCTCCAGTGACAAGTCGATTGATAATTAAATCTGGTTCATCTCCACAGCGCAGCGCGCCAAGAATTGTTCACAGGTATTCGATTTTATTCATTTCGATACATATACAACGCGCGACGACACAAACTGACAGATAATAAAATTAATAATGATGCAATTGTTTTGTAAATTGCCACACAGGTTACCAAGATATGTGATTAAAAAACAGCATATTGAAAAATTGCATCATAATTCAAAACAGCCCAGTCCGGGAATATAAAGACGACCCCTCGTATGTGTGCCTATAACCCTAAATTAATCTGTCAATCCCCCTTCCAGTAAGGTCTAAGGCTGTCGACTCGTGGTTTTCCACATCCTGGATGTCCTGGATCCACATAAATATCTAAAAACAACGTCGGCTTTCATTGCAAATCACGGAAGAAAAATTTAAAAAAAATCTTTTCTATGATGCGCGTCCTCTTATCCAACACCAGAAACAACAGCTATTTAAAATAATGATTTTAAGTAAATAAATAAATAAATAAATAAAAATGCGGTACATTTATATTTTTCCTCTCTCTTTAAATTTTATGCCCTCTCTTTGAAAGTCTCAAAGAAATTAGGAGCCGCCACTGCATTTGAGGGCCATAGGCTAACAAAATTTGGCGCTTTTGTGGATTTCATACGGGGTTATCATGGAATCTCGTAAGTAACGTTCACATAGAGATTAATTGTCTTGCCTTGCCTTGTTAGTCGTTGCAAGAGCCAATCAAATTATAGAATGCGAGAACGAGACCATAAATACTTGAATTTCATTGGTTCTTGCAACGACTAACAAGGCACTTTATGGATTCGTACGTGCTTACCTTTAAAATAGATCGGTGTGTATCTATTTATCTTTCGAAATGAACAGATATTTATCTGTGCTGATATGTTTCCCTTGTAACCACGTATGACTCTTCAAGAGTTTCCATTGTTACTATGAAAACAAATCAACGTGAATCCATCTACGAATACCTGAGATATCTCCAATATTTATATACTCGTAGTACATACCAACACCTCAATCTGTTTCCACAGTAACCACATACAGTATGAATCCATAAGAGCGCTTTATGTTCATCTATCTATTTGTCTGTTCGTATTAGATTTCTCACAGGTTATTTTTTGGTAACAACCTAAAAGGTTTGCTACCACTACCATGGTAATCATTTGAATTATAAAAGAATTGAACCAAAAATTGTCATATATAATACCACAAGAGACTATCAAATTGTCGGCAATAATTTTTGAAACTGGAACTGAGTGTTTGTCGCCCTTAAAATCACCATGAGTGCTTTAGCACGAATGGTGATTTTAAGGGCGACAAACACGAAGATTCCATGGTTTAAAAATTAACCGACAATTTTATAGTATCGTGTGGAATTCGTTTGACAATTTCGTAAATAAAATTTCAATTTTTTCTGACAACAAATAATTTATAGTATGCGTTTACATAGTTTCCATCGTTACTTGACAATACAGACCACGGTGGTCGTATTGCCGCGACAATACACCACCGTGGTCTGTATTGTCAAAGGAAGTAGATTATGATTGGTTCAAATTGATGAGATTCTAACATCCTATTGGTTGAATTATTATGAACGAAATTGTCATAAATATAATGAAAATTGATCTTCATAGCAACTTGTTCTTATTGTGCTTTTCTTTACGTAAACTGATTTAAACCACCATATTCGTTAATATTTGCAGCGCCCCCAACGTTAATTTATCTATTTATGAACTTTTTCATTGTATTTCTGAATGCTTCATAAAATCATTGAATAGTTTCATTGATATTATGATTATGAGTATTATTAAAATATTGGCGATTCTGCGTATTAATTTAGAATCTAAATAAAAGTTACTTTTTGCAGTTAAATATTTAATTGCCGACCGGTTTCGTGCTATACTAGCACATCTTCAGAGCAATAAGTCAAAACTTAAATGTAAAAGTCAATTTTCCTTTAGTAACAAAAAAGAAGCATCATAATCATAGATTTATGTAATATTAGTATTTAATTAATTTGGTTGTGCGGTCTAAAGGCCGCACCGGTGGGAGTCGTATTATCGAATTGCAGACACACAGTTGAATTTAGGCTGATATATTTCGATAATAATGAAACTGGTTAAAAAGTTTACAACAAAAAAAATTAATTGTGCCACGATGATGCCCTCCGGTGCCTGCCACCCTATTATAGGCTAAACCCTATTAAATAAAACTACCTGTACATAAATTTGACACGGAAAATCATACATGTAATTTCTTGCTCCCCTGATTATTTTATAGCAAAAGTGAATAGGGAAGAAAATGTTCAAGGTTGAGACATTTCATAATAACGTCTATTGCTATACATCTCTTAATTTTAGTAATCTAATTAGTAGAAACTAGGATTGACAAATCTAATATTAATCCGAGGCTTGATCTCTAATAATTAATACGAGCATTTTCCATATTTTGGGTTATATTTAACCAAAGAATTATTATCATGGAAATAATTGTTTTAAGAATTTTATCCTTAGAAGTAATCCTTTGGTTAATGATAACACGAGATTGAAAAACTGGACATAACAAAGTAAACGCCGAACTTAAAAAATGCAGTGTTCCAGGCGAATCATATTTTTTAAATCTTAAAAATTATTTCTGCTAATAAAATAGTTACATTTTAATATTTTTATACCTGATCATTTTTACCTCGATGCATTTTTGCTCTAAAATAGTCGAGGGTCCATTAGTTAACATTTTATTAGGTGGTGATGGATGGTCTTCTCATGTTTTTATGTTGAAAACTATTGAAATACAGTCCTAGCCATAATATAATTATTATTGTATTGAAAACCGTTAATTTAATCCCACATTAAGGACCTGTACAAAACTATTAGCACTCCCACTTTCTCAAACTAAAAAAAATTAATCGGTTATTATGTGTGTAAATTTAGTGCTAATTTTGTGAACTTATTGTTTTGCAGTTATTATAACCGTTTTAATCGTGGGGGTGCTAAAAGTTAAAAAAAACTTTTACAACCACATTTTTTTATGACTTCGATCGATTCGATATTTTCCATCAAATTTGGAATAAATATTTGGTTACAACAGTGTCTTGTTTAACTAATTTATTTAAAAATTTAGATCTATTTCTTTATTCAAAATGGAAATAATTCTCTAAAAGGAAAAATGTTAAAAATCCGGATTTCTTAATTTCTGATGTAAAAATTTGGTTTAGTATCTTATAATATCAATAATGAATTTCAATCTCATGAAATCAAATTAAAATTGAATTTTCCCACGCGTAACTTGCTCGGAGATTTCGAAACTTGCATTATTTGTACTTTTCAAGGGGTCTTACTTATTAATGTCAAAACGCTGAGTTTATATAAAACTAGCACCTCCCCCCACCCACACCATTAAAACGGTTATAACTCTAAAAAATAAGTTCACAACATTTTCGTTATTTTTCATAATGTTAAAACCTGTTAAGTCGGTTTACGTGCAAAATTACAGCTTATAGAAATAATTCAATTTTAAAATTTTGAGATGTAAACCAAACTTGACGGTTCTTAACGATCCTAAAAATAAACCTTTTGAGTTAGTGAATAGACTATTTGTTTTTATTTTGAAAAAGTAGGGGTATTAGCTTTATTCAGGTACATTAAGGCAGGTATTGAATTTTTTTAAATTACAGCCATAAAGTTAGTCGAGGTAAAAGCCAGAAAAGTTTTTGAATCCCAAAATTTTCTTGTTCTTGGAAATATTAATTGTTTCATTTTAAAGCATTTCTCCGAGTCGTTGAACATCAACATCGATAAGTAATATAAAATTTGGCCACGACTGTATCATTCATTTGTCTTTTAACTCCATTGATTTATTTTATAAACATTTATTTAGGAAAAATAAGTGAACGTTAATTTTGTACTTAAATCAAGTAAATCTTGAAATGAATTGAATTTTAGGTGCTACCCGAACTGCACCACGGCTTATCAGGGGTCATTTCTTGTACCCAGGTAAATGTAATCCCTTGACCGAACTGCACCACGGTCAAATGTCGTTCCGTAATCGCTTTACCGAATTGCACCACGAGCAAACCGAGCAGGTATCACAAGCAAACAGATAATATAAAGAAATAAATACACAAATATCTAAATTCTTTGCAATTTAAATTTCGAGTTTAATATATTAATTCATATTATATTATACAGGGTCGGAGCAGGTATTAATAAAATAATAACCCAAAACAGTGAAAAAATTAAATTTTTTTTGCCTTCGAATTTTGGGGTGTGCATTCGATAAGGAGGGTAATCCATCGTCAAAACCTACTCTTCCGGGGCGCCCCTCCGCTCCGCTCCGGGTTGCACCCCTCCAGAGCGGTTTTGACTCTGGTTACTAGGCTAAACATACGAGAAGCGCCACCGATCAAGAAAACCGGGATAAATGCAACCGGGATGTGGAGACCCTCGAAATAGCATTAAAAAGTATAGTCGCGGTATGCGGCAGTTATCTATTACGTTTAACCCCCAAAAAATCGCGTAAAAACAAAAAATAATCGATGTTACATGTAGGAGGCATCAGGTTAAACTCCAGCATTGTGCTTTAACTTTTAACAATAAAACCACCTCACCTAAAATATTACAATAGAGGTGGTGCAATTCGGACGACCGACCCTTGGTGAGGTGTTTACCTGAAATTACGGTGGTGCAATTCGGGTAGGAGATTTGTGAACTAATCTTTTCGTGGTGCAATTCGGGTGCACCGGAATTTTACTACGTTTACTTTAGTCGAATTTTAAATTTTCCACCTTCGAAGTTAAGTTAAAAAATATTTTTAAAAAGAAAAGTTTACTCTTAAATTAACCAGAACCGAACTAGACCTATTATAGTATAAACAGAACCTGAACATCTACATTTCCATCATGTGAATCAAATCGCCTGCGGCCCTTTTTATTGGCATTTATATTACAGGGTTACAGGTTAATGGTTTCTAATTTTTTATTGAGTATTATCATCATAAAATCATATATAATAATAAACAAAATTATTAAAAGGAACTAAATTTGAAATTGTTTATTTATAGACATTGTGAACAATACACATATATGTTTTATACTTACAATTAATAATGAAAACATTGCATTGTTAAATTATACATTTTCTTTATAAGAAAGAACGGCTTTTATCTACAGATTTCTAATACTAAATATTAGGTACATGGAATTTATACATTTGCACTTGAGTAATAATAATTAAATAATTTAATTTTTAAAATTTGTAGCACTTTTTAAAAATGTCCTTCAAAAACCACATTAAAAAAATTAAATTCGATATTTTCACTCTTTTCAATTTTCGTTTTTTAAAATTTCAACAATTTAGGTCTTAGATTCTTTTGTAAAAAAAAGTTCAAAAATCACACTTTTGAGTCGTTCGTATAGGCCTAAACAATATAATTTTTAAAATATAATTTTTTTATTATAATTTTTACAAAATTTTACATGTTTCTTTTCATGAAAAACATTTTTACTTGCTAATTTTTACACCGTATTCACATATTCGTTTTTTTTCAAATTTAATCAGTTACACATATTTTTTTAAGTACAGTGCTACCACATTACCTATATAAAAATGTACACTCAATAAAAGTTGTAAATATTATAATACATAATTAAGTTGCTATTAAGGCGACTCGGGCAATAAAAGAGGCTCGCACAAATCTGAACCTATTTTGGTGCACGAATTTCCCGTACTGTATAGCGCAGTGATGGTAGAAACATTTTCTTTCAAATTTCGTTGTAATTTTTTTACCATTTCAAATTATCAGTTTATAAAAATTAAGTACACAATTTTTGTACTAAAACAATGTTCAATGTATGGCCTTCGTTGTTGCTATTTTTGTTAGCGTTGTGTATTTAGAAGTAAACTTGATAAAATCAAAGTTATTTTGAGTTTAACATTAAAAATTGTCGTTGTTTTCCGTATGATCTTCAATTAAATGTTTCTACCTGGCAGTAACACTATGGTAATTACAAAATAATTGATATAAAAAACCGTCACAAAAAGGCCAATTTAGATCATTTTTAGGTCGTCGACTCCGAACATTCAACTTATTTTGCTAAATTTTCCTTTTTGTAACGAAATATTGCACTAAAAAGAATTAATTTTTATACAATACGAGGGGGAGGGGCGTTGAAAATTTTTAAATAAATAATATTGCATATAAACAAAATTTTCCTAATTTTAATCACCGTTAACTTTTTTATCGTTTTGCACGGGAAATTTTGCTTCCGTTACAAATATGGATTAAAAATTTTACTCTAAAATAAATTAATTCTAATCTGTTGCGTTAAGACGACCACGGCATCGGCAGCTGTGCTATTGAGTAGTAACCAGGGTCTGATGTAACGACAGCTCACCGCATCACGTAACCGTGGATCGTGACCGTACAACGACAGAGCAGTACAATTTCTATCGTTCCGTCCTTTATTTTATCGGCGAGGTCGATACTTTTAAGAGGGGAACCGGAATCCGGTTTCACTGCTGCTGCGCGGTCGGTAATCTGACACGCAGCAGTGCAGTGTTCAGTGCTTTCAATAGCGAGTGAGTTGTTTATACTAAATATTTTTATAATGGATGACGAAAAACTTATCGAATGTGTTAAAGCACACACGGTGTTGTATAATTTGGATCACGAGCAATACCAGGACATAAATTTGAAGAACAATATTTGGAGAAAAATAGGATTACAACTCAATCAACCAAGTAAGAACACTTCCATTATGGTAGATAGTATACAGAGCGTGTCAAAAGTATTAGAACAGTTGCATATCTAATTTTGCCGCATTCTGTAGAATTATAATTGTTTCTTAAATATAAATGGACGGGAGAGGGATCGTAATATACTACCCCCTTTAATTTATAATCATATCACACTAAAGAAATTATTATTATTTTAGGTTCTTTATGCAAAAGTAGATGGAACAATATTAGAGATAATTTGCGTAAATCCATGAAAAAAAGAAGAGTATACAAGAAGAATGGAAAACAAGTGAGGAAGTACAAATATGAAGACTATTTAGGATTTTTAATTTCAATTAAGCATTCAAAGCAACCCCTCAATCAACTTGTTAAAGCTAAAATGGAACTCGATGAAAACGACGAAAAATATGACAGCCATAACGAATTTGAGGATGATCACAGTGATGAAAGTGAAACGTACATCGACGAAAATGAGAAAATTATTATTATTGAAGATAGGACCGATGTAACGACCAGCAAAACTGACAGAGTGGAAGTTGTAAGTGAACTAAGTCCCAAAAAGACGTACGCTGTTTCATCAACTACAAAAGCCAACTGCGTGCCCGAAGCATCCGTCCAAATTGCAACAAATTATGTGAGCGATAGAAGTAAAAGCAATCGCTCCTCAGACGAAATGCATCCAGTCGACGCTTTTTTGGCAGGTTTGGCTCCTACGCTGAAGTCTTTAACCCCCTACTATTTAAACTTGGCGAAAAGTAAAATGTTTTCGATTGTGCAGGAATTTGAACTGGAGATGCTTACCGAGCAGGGTCAAACAAACGAGACGTATTTTTACAAACCTGAGTATCCTACTGAAGATATGGAATAAGTAATTATCATAGAGTTATAACCCTAACACTAAAATATAGGTGGCACCACGTACTGTCCAATCAGAAGTCGCCAGTTTTGTTTTTAATAAAATAAAGCTCATCGATTGGTCACTGGTCGTGTTGCCATCTATACGCTGTTTTGCAAAATTATTTCCGTGGCCTGTAACGTTATTAGTCTACGAAATCAAAATTTGGTTTCTTTGGGAGGCGTTCCATTGTAAACAGCAAAATTTCTCGTGCATAAAGTTACTTAGTTTTAGGAAAATTGTTTATATAGGAACTAAAAATTTTTTATAGAAGTTTTATACCCTAAAATAAAATTTTTGCATAAAACAAAACTTTAGTTATTCGTATTAGCGTGTCAAAAAATGCTGGTAGTACTTGTGTCCGAATTCACAACCTCTTGATGATGTAAGTTATTTGCATTTGCATCACAATTTGGCTGTCCACTAGCTAAGCTAGAAATCGACCTTACTTGTAACATTGCACCGTGACTGTTCATAATTTTAGCGCTATGCTCTTGGGCTTTTGCTCTTAAGCAAGCGATGGAGTTGTTCCGAAAAACTTCGGGATCGTCTGAGTAGGGCTGACTATGGTGTGAATCTTGTTCGGTTTTTGGGTTACTCGAGGAATTTGTTTGCTGTTGGCCCGAAGAAACGCTGACATCGCTGGCGTCAGTTCTCATGGAGGTGGTTTCTTCATGATCACTGTTGCTGCTGCAGTTCTCTTGATCTTTCAGGTGTTGAGCCGCTTCTATCGATTTTCTATGCATACCTAAAAAAGTAAATAGGTTTTAGTTTAAATGTCCATCGCGCGAGATGAATAAACCTGGTTTTTCTTTTTAATGTTATTCAGATACGTGTTTTTCTGCTTCGTTAATTTTCATTCTGATCTGTATCATAATCATAATAATGGCTGGATTATTCCGCTTATGAAACTTTTGAATTACATTTCGCGTGCATTAAAGCAAAAAATTTGGATTGAGATAATGCATTTTTATATTTACCGTTATCGAGTGATTCTGATTCTCTTCTAAAGTTATTAAGAAGGTCATCTGGCTGGGGTGAATGCAGGAAAGTAGCGGGTATTGACTCAGATTGTTTTTTCACAGCTGGAAATGTAATTGCATAAGTTAAATGGAATAATCCGCCTACACCGTATTTCCACTGATAATTTTATAACAGTGATGAGGTTATCAAAAATTATTTAGTTTTCAGCCGTACAACAACCTAAAACTACCACCTACCACTGAAATTTTTATACCAGTGGTAATACAGCTGAAAAAAATGATCAAGCATTTACTATCTACAATACTATTATCTAACCTAGCAAATGGGGACGTATAATTATGTAAAAATTCTACATTCCCTGAAGAAATTGTGAAAAAAAACGTCATGAAGGATGGACAATATAATAAACATGGTTAGGTACTAATAATTATTCGACGTGATAGTTCATGTGGTTCTGGTTAATCTTCAGTAGATATTGAAAAATTTTCTAGTCGTATCGGATACGGATGCACCCCTGAAAGTGTTTTGTTTTTGTTTTTGAAGTAGTCGTAGAGAAAAATAGTGTATGTACCTCGAGCAGAAAGTGTCTATGCTGATGTCTATGGGCGAGCGGTAATGAACTACTTTCTGATCTAGTCACACACAACTATTATAAATATAAGTCCAAGAACCATTTATTTCGAAGTTATCAGTTCTCTTCTGCAGTAAAATAAATTAAAAACATTTACATAATATAAATAAATAGCTTTTGAACCTATATTGATAAAGACCCTTTGTTTGTTCTGATGAGTTCTATAATATACTCATAAAATTTGGGACCTTCTTTTCTTCAAGAACTTGCATATAAATATATAGTTGAGAGTCCCTCATTCACTCATCATGAAATCAGTAATTGGTTTACATCCTTTTTAAAGCATTGTCTATGTTACTGTTAAATTCTTCTATAATACAATAGAATATATACAATATAGAAAATTATACCTAAATGCAAAACAATAATATCTTATATTGTTTTAAAATGGGTAGTGGGAAATATCGTGCTATTAGGAGCTCATAAGAAATGTAAGAACGTTTTGGACTTTTTATTGAGGAAGTATACTATGAGGAAGAAACAGATAAATGTCACGGCTGAATATTACGACGAATGAGTCTCATACCGAAACCGACAGAAATGGCACCGAATCGACCGCGCCCAATCGCCTATTTTTGAGAATTTATATTATACATAATTGTGGTTTCAATAAAAATGATCGAAATTGTTATTTAAACAATTACCTGCTCCGTTTTTATATAAAAATACTGTGTAGAACGAATTTAATTTTTATTTTAGTACAAATTTGTTCATAAATAATTTGCAGCTGAAGTAAATTTTTTTCAGTTTTCCTCGTTGTTTTTCATCAAAACAAAATAATAAAATCATGTAGAATAATCCTCAAATTAATTATTTGTCGTCAATATTTTTCGAAAACTATAAAAATTTAACGGGATGTGTGCTTAACAATAGAAAAATTCTATAGCGATGAAGAAATTTACTTCAACTACATCGTCGTATTCTTGCTTAAATATTTATTAAGTACAGTTACTATGACGCATTTCCTATTATTTAAATAAATCGAGAAAGCATAAAACTGCTGTTAATAGCAACCTTTGCACGAACTAACTCTAATAGATAACACCACAATCATCTCGACTGTTTGATAAGACAACCACCACAAAATATAGAATTTACAAATTATACGCAAAACTTGGTTGGAATATTTTTTTGTAATAACAAATAAAAATAATTTTCAAAAATTAAATTTGCTTCGTGTTTCAGCTTTACAAACCATTTAGTTAACAATAATTGACGCATATACTATCAAGTCAAGGTTAGAAAACAGTGGAATACTTAATTACGTAGATTAAAAAGTATTTTAAAATTGTTGTTATATTGTTTATTGATAGGAGCAATATAATTTAAATTGATATTATTACGAGATTACGTGGAAAAAGTTTGTTGTTTAGTCAAGGTTTGATTGCACAAAGTTTCCCACACCGAACGAAAATTTGATTAAATTAACACGAAGTTTATATTATGTATTTTTAGTTATTACTAAAATATTTAAGATAATAAAAATCCTAGGACATCCTACAATTTAATATTGGTATCCAGTTAGTTATCACTACAATTAATTACAAAGTGGGAGATTTTTTTAAATCAACCAAGTTCATAACCAAGTTGTTATACTGAAAGCTATTAAAAATTGGTAATTTGTTTACAAACGGCGTAGTAGCAGGCAATTTCTTGAAAAATTTAGGTAAAGAATATGCAAAGAAAGTAAAGACTCAAAATTCTAAAGTTATAGAAATAGAAAACGTGAATAAATTAAATTAGTTGGGCTTGAAAAAAGTTGTTTGCGGGCTGGATCGTACCCAGATGGGCTAATATAAATCTTAAAACAGTCAAAGCATATATTTATATGTTCAAATCGTTAAAGGTCATTAATCATTTTAATGTCCCCTAAAATGAAAACTAAAGTTTAAGGACCATATTCACGTACCTATAGAGACCATTACAATAATTATTACAGAATAATATGAACGTGTCCTTAGTTTATTAAGATTAGTATATGTATATGACGCCATATATAATAAATTTAAAATTCATCGAAACTCGTTTAAAAGAATTTGTAGCTACCTACTTGATATATTAATTTATGAAAGCATAAGCCGACCTCTGAGCAACACACGTGAAAAAAGCACGAAAAAGGAGGTGAAGATCGAGACAGGTTTCAAACTACCAGATACTGATTTGAAGATTGTTTAGAAAAACTACTTGCGTTTTATTCCCATTGCAATTCGTTAGCTGCCTTTACAGTTCCTGTGTTTCAAAATAGTCGAGTTGTAATAAATTATAGGTTGAATAAATTTGATAGAAAAATCATTTAACGTATAATAGAAGGAAATCAAGACCGACAATTTAATTCTTGGGCACACCACGTTAGCAACCAGCCCCCCCCCTGTATGGATGGTATGATATAAATTAAATTTTTCTTTTCTGTTCAAGTATTTTTGCAATTATTCTAATTTCACGTTAAACTGTTCTACTTATAAAAAGATGTTTGTTTGCCATATGCCACTTAAAAATTCACTTGGAAATAGAGCCCTATTGCCTCTAATAATTTCAAATGATTTGAAAAGATTTACATGATGCAGTTACCCGAGTTTATCGTTGTTATTCCTGCATTAATAGTATTTACAACTACAGCCACTTTATATTTATTCTTTGGAATTCATGCTATATTAGTCAATAAATTTAATACACCAATCAATGTTAATAACTTGAAATAATATATTATCATTATACAATGACGAAGGAGCGTATTCTCCATCATTGGATCGTAAGGTCTATCATAGAGGTAATAAACTCAGCAATATCATGCTACAGGATGAATTAAAACGACTCCATTGGGAATGTTAACTTTTTTTAAACTTAGTATCGCTTACAAAAATTGCAATAATAAAATACGCGTTATTTCATCTTATTAGATCTTATCAGTGGCGTAGAACGAATTTCTTCAATCTAATGAAATGTAAAGAAAATGTAATTTCGTACTTACAGAGTTGTTGAAGTCGCTGGTGTTTTTGTCTCTACAATTACACGGTTTCTGTGTAATAATATTATTATTACTTTTAAAAACTTTGCAATATTTTGAAATGCAACGAGATGACGAACAATTATTATTAATCAATATTACATTCTACGTAGAATATTACTATCTCTTACTGAAAATCCCTTTGTTGGGCTGGAGTAGTCCCCATTATTCAATATACTATTATCTGGTTTGTTTAATTTCTTCCCTTCACAATCTTGGGTGGCTTTTGGTGTCCTCCACAATACTCCTCCATAATCTTCTACCATTGTACTTTTCAGATCCTTCATTACTTGGTCTTCCATTGGGCTTCCAAAGAGTATCTTCCATATAATTCTTTGGGACTTTACATATTTGACCATATCCTCACCATTAATTGCTTTTACGATTTCGTGATTCATCAACCACCTTAATTCTCAGTTTGTATCTCTTTTGGGACCCAATATAGTTTTCAATACTTTACATTCGAAAACTCTTAAACGTTCCTCTTCTTCTCTTGACATAATGTACATTGTTTCAGCGAAATATGTAACCAGTAGCTTAATCAGGATCCTGTAGATTTTCACTTTTGTACTTTGTTTTAGTTGTTTGCCAATGGCGAAATTCTTGTTCGCGTAAAAAGCTCTGTTCCCTGCCTTAAGTCATCTTACCGTTTGTTCTCTTCTCTTACCTGTTTTATCTATCTCCACTTCTAAATATTTGAAGCTTTACACCTCCTTAAAATCATAGCTGTCTGCTTTCAATTTGCTTCTCAAGTGCGCATTTCGTATACCTTGTCTTGTTGCCATTCACTACCAAACCGCCCCATCCATGAATGTTTCGCATCCATTTGTCTGACGCCACCGTTTATTTCAAAATGTGCTGTGTTTCCTATACTTATGGTAATAATTCCCAAAATACGGTCTATAGGCCGCACAGTGACCTTGGCAATCACGTACTAGATCGATAAAGGCGGCTGGAATGCCGATCACTATTAAATTAATATATTATTGCACATCGTAATCCGTCAAGTAAGTATCTTAATTTACTTATTTAATTAAAAAATTTATTTCTAAACCGCCTTACTGGGCTGTTCCGCCAGAATTAATTTGTTTATTAAATGAATCGTTTTGGGGGGGGGGGCGAATAAAATAAATTGGAGAGATTTTTATTGATTCACTGCCGACATTATTAGGTATTTGTGTGAACTCCTGGGGTGGTAAAAGCCATCGTGACTATAATCGACATATTTTATATAATTGCCTAAATATATCGGGATCTGTGTGTCTGTCTGTCTGTTACGTTAAATGGAGCCGATGAGTCATTACTGCCTTAGAACACCACCTTCTGCCTATTTATTTGTTCACAACGCATCCTCATTGGTTTATTTTATGATTACTTAAAAAGGTTTCAGTGAGGCCTTTAGGCCGCACAACCATGGCAATCCTGTACGAGTAAAAAAGTAATAAATGAGAAAATAACTCATATCAAAATAAACGATATTAACTATTATGTTTTAATAATTAACTTGTGAACTGAATATTGAATTAAAATTTTTATTTGGGGGTGGGAGGTAAAAAATAAACTTAATTTCGCGAATGGAATGGAATCTATAAAATTTTTATTGGGTATGGGTCTTTTAATATTTTAATAATATTATCCAACGTTTCAGGCCATTTACAGCCTTTTGGGGAAATAAATGACAAACACTAATTTTTGATTGTCATTTTTAGTTGTCAATTACTTTCAATCCAAAAGTGTATAATTAATTAAAAGTTTATTTATTTTTTTGCTTTGAAAATGAGCTAAATTTAAATAGCCCGAAACGTTGGATAATATCATTAAAATATTAAAAGACCTATACACCCAATAAAAAGTTTATATTTAATTAATCAAAAAGAAAAGGTCAATTAATCTACAAATATACTTGGCAACACATGATCACGACGATCATGTCCTGAATGTTAGGGAGATCAACTGCTAATGCAATGTTCCCCGGTTCGACTCCGCACAATCTAAAATTTCTTGACCGCCGTCTTCCGTGCTTCATAGGACACGTAAAGCCGTTGGTCCCCTTGTGCAGGCACATCTAACGAGCTACCTAAGATGTAAAAGCAAATGGTCAAAGATCTAATTTAATAAATTAGTTAAAGAACAGGTCGTCATAGATCAATATTGAGAGGAGAAAGAGAAGAGAATAGATTGATGATAATAAATTTGACCGATTTTTAATTTTTTGGCTCTTTGAAATTTTAAAATCTGATGACTTTCATTCGCACCGCCTTTGCATTACGACCCAAATATTGTGTGCCATTGTTTGTAATAGTTGCAGAAGGCTTAGAAATTCCCAACGGTTTTTATAAAATTTCATGGCAGCACTCTAATTTTCATTCAAAAATTACTGTTTACGCTAACAATTAGGGAAAAAGTTAAAATAAAATCATTTTGAGGATCCTGATATTTTTCGGATTGTAGTCTGTTATTTGTTAGCTTGATGAATTATATTTCTAATTAGTTTAAAAAATTGAAATTTATAGTAGTTTAAAACCAACGAAATTCAGAAACCAATGGTTAATATCCTTATTTTTGAACTATAACATTTAATAATTATATTAATAAATTATATCAGAGCTAAAATTATTTGTTTATATTAACTTCCGCATTAGGAAGAAGATATCCAAATAATAATCGATGATTTCGTGGCTAATGCAGTGAAAATGATATTTTGTACATCTGTATTTTTAGTTTAAGCTAAAAAAAAAAGTACAAAAACACTTTTCAGGCAGAAAAATTGAATATTTGTGCCGTTTTAAGTGCCTTAAAAGTATTTTATGCATTGTTTAGGTTAAACTAAAAATACAGATATCCCGCTGTTTAAACTATAAAACGTAATCTTCTATATCAAAATAAAACAATACGCCTTATTTCCACCTTTCTTCAATATTTCATAATAAGACTACATGATTAACAGTTTTTCATAAATTAAAGTTAATTATTATAAAAAAATGTAATTAAAAAAAACTGCTTGATGAATTCATTTAAATAATTTCATTATTGAATAATGAAGGAAAATTTTGTTTCGCCTATTAAGAGCTGCTGATAGTTAACTTATTTCGGCTAATTATTCTCGTCTGAACTAATTCTCAACATTGACTCGCGTAAATTAACACAACTGGTGCTAATAATTATTTTCCACGTTAAATTTAACATTACGAACAGACCATCAGTTACATTTTAGCTTCGACCAAATATTTCGCGTAGTTTTTAAAAAGTTGGAAAATTGTTTTTAGTATAAAAACTCTTAACAATGGAAAAATATACAAGAAAAGGTTCCTTGAAATTGATGGATAAGAAAATAGAATAGGAGAGATATATTTCTTGATGCAGCCGTAATAAAAAGTCCAATTTTTATAATGGATCCCAGATCCGAAAGTTAAAAGTGATCTTTATTAGGAAAAACTAGTTTGGTCGTATAAATACAAAAGAAAAATTTTCAGTCGTATTTTCGCGTTTACCAACCAGCAAACTTGTTTTGAAAATTAATAAAATATTTTAAGATAATATATAAAACAATTAACATTTACCTAGAAGCCAAGGTGCTACGGACTCGTTTTCCTTGGCGCTTTTAAGTATCGTTTCCGGCAGAGGTAGCGAGTGTCTCACCATTGCACCGTAAAGTCCATATTCGGCCATTATGGTACTTCTTCCCCAACATTTTTCAGTTTTTCTCCATTTCGCTCTTCTATTTTGAAACCAAACCTGAAAACCAAACCTTTTAGCTGCTGTTCGCCAATTATAATAATTACATCCTAAATTTTTTCGTTTTTTGGTGACTCATTTTATAACTAAATACGGGTTATTTAATATAATGAGACTTTGTATAAATTTGAACTCGACGATTTTAATATTCTGTAGCTGTTTTGTTGAAATAATTTCCAACTCGAGTTTATAAGTGGTAAACTTTTGTTCACTTTCTGTAGATAGGCAACACTCTACATTAACCGTGCTTGTGGGTTGCATACGCTGAACAGTAAATCCCTTATTTTTCTCTACAATAAAAACTTTTTAAATTTCTCTGAGGTAGCTGTTAATTATTCCAACAATTAACTTAATCGCTACTCCTATTTAAGGACAAACAAATAGAAATAACAACTTTTTTCCTGTTCGAGTTTCCATTCTATCCGGAATCGATTTAATTTTCGGTAAGTCAAGCATATTTTATTATTCGTTTATAAATTAATCTGCATTAATTGATATGAATAATTGATAATGGAATAATAGGTAAGCACATAAAATTACATACTTGGGACGGTATGTGCACAAGAAATACGTGTTAATGAAATAAATGTCAATAACAGGGTTGAGAAGGGTGGATACACTAAATCTATACAAGTATAGAGGAGACGTGATAAAAGCGAGACGCTTTGAAATGTGTAATTCCGGGCACAATGGAACCGATTAGCTCCTGCAGAGCCCCGTTACAGAATTAATTAACAAATTAAATTAGAAATTAACTTGTTCAATAGAAAGCGGCGGCGACATGATTTGTATAGACAATTATCGATGAAAATTTCCTGTAAACGTTCCTTACGAACCACCCAACTCAAAGTTTTGATTTTTAGACGTCTGGGTGTGATTTATCAAAAATTTCTTGAAAATTAAAAGAGGTTTCGTTGTAATCTGGAAATTGTATGTTAATAAAGGATACGCCGCGATTTCAGGTGACCTCCATATTTAACAGCTACCCCTTTGACTTGTGTTTTCTTTAATGATTTGTTTATGAATCACAATTTATAGCAATAATTAGCCACGTTTTGTATATGCCCCATCAACTAATATGACCATTCTCGACCTTTACTAAGACAACAAGTGAATCCCGTGGTTCGGATTACACGTTAAACTAAATGTCCCATTATCCGGCTAGTGCGTTCAACCTGATGATAAAACGCACTGAACCTACGTCCTAAATTCAAGTCCACTGTTCTAAATTTTTATTATGCCCATTGTTTTATTATGCCCGCTTTGTGGTTTGTAAGAATATTAATTTAACATAGAAAAAGTTTAGGTATTTGGTCGTTATGATTCGTCTTGGTTAGATTCTTAAATGAAACTACTTCGATTCATCATAAGTCACAAAACGACAAAAACCATTTGCAGGATAATATAATATAAATGATGGTAGATAGCAGCCAAAACTAGAATTTAAGATAAGCTAGCGAGTGACCCGTTTCGAGATTGTCTACGCTTTATGAAATTCATCTCTTCAGAACCATATCGATACAAGAAAAACATAACTTATTTAGAACATTCCGAAAACATTATATAGAAAACTACACTGCAATATAATAAATTGCATGAAATAATCCCCCTAGTCAAATAATTAAAATACAATGTTGAATTTTGAATAACATAACATAACACAACTTTGAAAACATCAAAGTTCGAAAATAATGTACATCAATGCGGTCATAGTTTAATATTTTGATATTAATTATAAGTGCATAAATTAGAATGCTCAAAACTTTGTTTAAAAAATTATATTTTTTGTATTGTATTTATTATGCAAGTGTTGAATGTAACCACGTGTAACCACAAGCTAAGGAATACCTGAAAATACCCATAATTTTGCATTAAAAGAAATTAAAATTATGATAATAAAATGAAGCTTAGCAATGGATATCAGTTCCATACAAAAATTCAAAATAGTAGGGAAAATATAAAACATTTCCTTCCCTCGTAATATAGTAGGGAATTATTAGGAGTTATTATTGAATTCTCAAATTTTATTTTAGTTATTTAATCACCGTCCAAACAATTCTGAAATATTTACCATCAATTTTACTCAAGATTTCGATCAAGAGAAAGGTGCACAAACATGTCAAGATAATTAAAAAAAAAGTTTTAACCCGCTAAATTAATATCAATTATATATTGGGAAATGGAAATCAATCAAACCTGACTCGAGAATTCATTTTTTTAACCCCCTAGTATTTATAACGATTTTCGGAAATAAGCTCACCCCCTTTTTGTTTTTTTGACATATTCGACATGGAATTTTCAAGATATTCTGTTTATTACTGAGGTAGAGTTCAGTCAATCAGCCGAAATTAAGAATAACAAATTTATTAAAACTGGCTGTTTCAATTTTTCAAAATCTTTTGAATTAAAATTTAAGGGTCAGTCCATCCCTGCATGAATGAAACTTGTTTTATTAAAAAAATGTGCTGCTACTGTTGAAATATTCATAATTTCTTTTCTTGAAAATGGCAGGGAAGGGATGGAAACATGTTTTGAGATAGCAACCGAATTTTAAAGAATTTAATTTTTCGACAGTTTTAGTGGAAATTATTTGAGTGTTCAAATAAACTATATCGTGCCTCTAGTACCCCCACCCCCATATAAGATAAGTGTTGGCATTGTAAGAACAATTAATTTGCAGGAAAAGTGGAAATAAAATGCAAAAATTGGTTTAATAGTCCACAAGTCACATTTTTAATTTGAAAAAAATTCGTAAAAGCTGAAAGTTAACAAAAATGTGTATTTTTGTGTCCGAATTAATCCTACAAAATTTTCCTAAAATCCCTTGCCAGTGCCGGCTTCTCCCCAATTGAACATGTTGGTTCCTGTAACATGGTTTTTCACCTATAACTTTTTAGTTTCATTTTTAGGGAAAATTATCGTCAGATCGAAATTGATGAGCACAAAATTCTCTAACAAAAATAGTTTCTTGAGGTATGAATTATAGTTATTCAAAAAATGTATTCAAATTTTAATTGAAAATTAATTTTTTAAAATAAAATGTATTTTGCCTTTCTGGAATTTATTTTTATTTCAGGAATAGTATGACGTAAACAAATTTTAAAACACTCTATTTTGTAGAAAATTGTATGCTCTTTAATTTTAATCTGATAAGAATTTTCCGTAAAACTGAAATTAAGCGAGTTACGGGAGAAAATCCGCGCCAGCACGATTAATATCCCCAATTGGGGAAGAAGCCAATAGCGAATTTTAAACAAATTTGAAGAGGTCATTAAGACACTCAAATACACATGTTTACAAAATTTCACATTTCCCGAATTTTTTGCAAGCTCTAGTCATTTTTTTCGGCTTTGTTGTCTGGTCTATAAGGAGTAGATTAAATGATTCGAGAAATACAGTATAAAGAAAAGAGACACTAAAAATAAACACAATCCTGAAACCCTTCCTCCCTCCTTAAAGTAAGAAGTTTAATAATCTTATATATAAAAATGCTTGTATGTGGGTATGTGGGTATGTGTGTGTGTTCCGCATAGACGCCTAAATCCCGTAACTGTGGGCGTTGAAACTTTCACGAGATCTGGCGACATTCAATAGTAAACTTTTCGTCGTCTTTGAATTTAGTAATTCGTCACCATAAGACGGTCATCAGCAGTTAAACGCTTCAGGTCACAGTAGTTGTCATAGTTACGATGCGATTTTGACGCTAAAAGATTAATTCAATGACATTGACATATTATAGTCAGTAGCGGCTCGACAAATAGGGGGCACAACTTTGACATAAGAATGTTAACCTTAAAAATGACAGATGACATATACTCAGTGGCGTTCCAAATATTTATAAAATTAAATGACTTAACCTTAAAAATGACAGATGACATATACTCAGTGGCGTTCCAAATATTTTTAAAATTAAATGACTTTGACATATTATAGTCAGTAGCGGCTCGACAAATAGGGGGCACAACTTTGACATAAGAATGTTAACCTTAAAAATGACAGATGACATATACTCAGTGGCGTTCCAAATATTTTTAAAATTAAATGACTTTGACATATTATAGTCAGTAGCGGCTCGACAAATAGGGGGCACAACTTTGACATAAGAATGTTAACCTTAAAAATGACAGATGACATATACTCAGTGGCGTTCCAAATATTTTTAAGTCAGTAGCGGCTCGACAAATAGGGGGCACAACTTTGACTAACCTTAAAAATGACATTGACATATTATAGTCAGTAGCGTTGCACAATATTTTTAAAATTATCAAAAATCATTTTGCATATACAGGGTAAAACATAAATAGTGCGCGTTTTAGCAAGACCCTTTTCATAACCTAGAGAGTGACCCTGATAGTGTTGAATAGCCCCCATGGGCCCCCCGATAGTGTCAAAGTGACGGCATTAACTACATAACCTAAAAATCATTTTGCACATAAAGATTTAACTTTACATGAAGATGTAACTTTACGTGAAGATTATGTATGTATGTGTGTATGTGTGTATGTATGTGTGTCTGTATGTATGTATGTATGACAGATGACGGATGACGGATGACAGATGACAGCTGACAGATGAGATGACAGATGACGGATGACAGATGACAGATGACGGATGACAGATGACAGATGACGGATGACAGATGACGGATGACAGCTGACAGATGAGATGACAGATGACGGATGACAGATGACGGATGACAGATGACGGATGACAGATGAGATGACAGATGACAGATGACAGCTGACAGATGAGATGACAGATGACGGATGACAGATGACAGATGACGGATGACAGATGACAGATGACGGATGACAGATGACGGATGACAGCTGACAGATGAGATGACAGATGACGGATGACAGATGACGGATGACAGATGACGGATGACAGATGAGATGACAGATGACAGATGACGGATGACAGATGACAGATGACGGATGACAGATGACGGATGACATATGACAGATGAGATGACGGATGACAGATGACCGATGAGATGACAGATGAGATGACAGATGACGGATGACAGATGACGGATGACAGATGACAGATGAAGGCCGAACAACTTTGGCCTTCACGGATCTATTATTGTCCGCCCTGTGAGGCCGAAGGCCGAACAACTTTGGCCTTCACGGATCTATTATGGTCCGGTCTGTGAGGCCGAAGGCCGAACAACTATGGCCTTCACGGATCTATTATGGTCCGGTCTGTGAGGCCGAAGGCCGAACAACTGTGGCCTTCACGGATCTATTATGGTTCGGTCTGTGAGGCCGAAGGCCGAACAACTATGGCCTTCACGGATCTATTATGGTTTCACCCTGTGAGGCCGAAGGCCGAACAACTATGGCCTTCACCGATCTATTATGGTCTTCCCCCTGTGAGGAAGACTTTATATAGGTCGCAGAACTCGCCGGAATTGTGCAAGAAGACGCAAATCCACCTCTTCGTGGAAGATCCACCTCTTTGCGGAAGATTTAACTTTACCTGAAGATTAATTTGTTTTTAATTGGTTTTCTAAAGAAAAACTCGCCGGAATTGTGCAAGAAGACGCAGACCCACCTCTTCGTGGAAGATCCACCTCTTTGCGGAAGATTTAACTTTACCTGAAGATTAATTGAAAAGTGAAAATTGTGTAAAAACTTTGGACGTATGTAGCGCTCTTATTTACGCCAGAAATGGACGGGCAAACCGTTTTTGGGATTAGTTCCATCAAGACAAAAATTGAATTTAACATTGGAAGCATTTAATTACGACAAAAACTACGATTACATGAATCACGAGGATGTAGCAATAGGTGTTATGAACAAACTTTGCTTGCATTGTCGTGTTTCGAAGTTCGCTAAGGAATCACCAGGAATGTGTTGTTCGAACGGCAAAGTTGTTTTGCCACCGCTGCGCTGATTGATCCACCTGAGCCGCTTCTAAGTTATCTTACTGGCACCACTGCAATTTCAAAACACTTCCTGCTAAACATTCACAAGTACAATCATGCTTTCAAATGACTTCATTCGGAGCAACAAACATTTTCTCCAACGTCGGTTACATGCCCACAGTCATTTTAAAGTTGAAATAATAAAAAAATTGTTCATAATGTGTTGGTTCTGTTTACTCTACGTATGTCTAGCGCCGCAGGCGCTAGTAAAATAAATAAAAATGAAATTAATCAAGTTTCAGGGTGATCATATTGAGACGGTTCCACCGTCTTTAGTTAAAATATCCTAACTAACAAAATGGTTTTAGGGAGAAAAATTACTTTATTACAAAATACTATTCAATGCCTTCTATAATATTATGGTTATTTCAAATTTCGTTTAAATGAACTGAAAATGGCGTTATAGCATCCAAATTAACTAATTTTTCTCCCGAAATCCAATTTGTTAGGACGTTTTAACTAAGCACGGCAGTGTTGCGTCAAAACATATTTGAATATTGCGTGCCAACAGCTCCTCATCAACCAAGTTTTCACCTTGTATTTTCTTCATTTCAGTTTTCATTTATTTGTATTGTATTCTGCTTATTCAGTTTATTAAATTTTATTTATTAGTGTTCTTTGAATGGGGACTTTAACTTCATTACTCCATTATTACACCGTCATTACTTTTCACACTTTATACTCTCATTATTTTGTTTCAATATTTCCAGTTCAACCCAAGGCATAATTAAGAAGTACATGGAACAATGTCTATAAAATTGACCATTTCAAAAAATCGCCTGTACTTTTTTTATTTTCAAATTGCTAGATGGTTATCGATATCGCGGACCGATTAAAATTTCTCTTCACAAATATTTCAGTTCCAGAGTCGACCACTGGCTCATGAACTCATCATTTTATTGTAAAAAATTGTTAATCCTATTATGGATTTCATCTCCGCTTTGGAGGTACTGGAAGAAAACTGGAACCTTTCGTCTCTGCTGCTTAATTATCGATCGCACCATACTGCGATAAATTTCACTTTTCTTGAAATTAAAATTTTTTAATTGAACCATAGAACAATTAGTAATTACTTTTGTCAACAGCAATTTGCAAACGATAATAACCAATTTGCAATGAAAAACAAGAATTTGTGATCGAGTCTTGATGCAGTGAATTTAAAATTTATACGAAGATAATTTAGTCGAGTGCCTGTTACCGGAAAACCAACCGGTAAACGGTGATGAAATCCGAATGTCCTGCAATCGAACCGACTAATCATCTAGAGTGCATTGGTATTCAAATTGATTCGTTTAAAGGTCAAGCAAACAAAATAAAAAGATTAAAATCTTATCGAAGTTGTAGTATTGAAAAATTACTTTCCCGATTTCACTCGAGGAAATTTATACTGTACCAATAAAATAATTTCGCATTGATTCCGAAAAAAGCGAATTTTGTTTTTCGACGGGAAAAAGAAAGGCGAAAAATAATGTTATCGATAGTTTTTGATCCACGTCAATCTTTGATTAGTCGTATTTAGTTATCAAAATAGAACCACAATTACTCGACAAGATGACATTTAAGGACAACCATTCAAAATTAACTCATTGTTTACTTTACTCTCGTTTTCTTTACCATTTTTTTAATATTTTGACAACATTCAAGAATTACAATTGATAATATTCTGTTCCTTGGACGTCAACTATGTGTTAATGATTTGATAATCATATAAGTTGGTAATACCTTTGTGGGAACAAGGCATTTTGAAAACAGGATGGCTCGGAATAGAATGAATGGTCGTTCGAAATTGTATCTCAATAAGTGGACCTTTTTTTCCAATTAACATGTCATGTTTTGTTATTTCAAAACGAAATAATAATATAATGGGTATATAATTTTATTTGCTATTTTCAATTAGTCAGCCGGAAATATATTGGACACCTGTCCTTTTTTAAAGAACTTGCTTGTTATCAAAACTAATAATTCTTATTATAAAACCTGAAAAATTATTGCTTAATCATTGCCCAAAAGAATAGTTAACACTTTTTGCATAATTTAATTTTTAATTTGTGTATTTTGAGGTGTATTCAAATTTGTTATATTTCCTGTTATTATACTAATTTGGTGGGTTACTTAATTTTGGTAATCATTGCACGGTATAGCTTTGGTTGCCTAACTTCAGGCGAAAATTGCAGACGTATTGGAAAAATTTGTTACGCTTAATTATCACGACCGAAAGCTCAATATAAGTTTCCTTATAAATATTTTAAGACTTCTTGCCGACACGAAAAAGTTTCCGAATAAATGTTTACAAATTTGATAATTCATCTAACTGCTACTTTAAAAATAACATTAATAAATGAAAATTCAGACACATATAAATGTATTTTTGCACAGGCACCATATTTCAGCCAGTTATAAAGTTGCCGTATGAAATTGTGCGGAAAAGAAACACCATAAACATTGTATAAGTGAACGATGATTGAGGGTAATGGTTTAGACTGGAGCCGACTGAAACTGAACGTTGATGCTTTTCTATTTTCAACAAACACAAAAGTAATCCAATTTATATTTTTTGCGGTCAACATAATTCATTTGATATTCAAACTTTTCCATTTCTTTTTGCTAACTTATTTATTTACTGCTGCTCTTTTTGCGATGGCGGAATTTTTCATTTGGACAGATAAAACGTTTGAGAAACCCAACTATATACTCGATAGACGTTTAAAAGAGCGCGGCTATATTATATCGAAACAAAGCTTTACAATGGGAAAGTGCACTTGTGCACACAAGTAGCTGTTACTAATTGACACTTAGCCACGAAGGTTGTTGGCAAATATTATGTTACAGAAGAAAGCTAACAATATGTAAACTTATCCTTAACACACATAAACACATTTAAGGAGTCCTACTAAATAAGGTCACCGATAAACTACATGTTTTCAACGAATTTCAGTTTTAGCAATACATCTGCATGATACAATTTTTATTTTTCTAAATTACATTTTCAATACCTTCTTAGCTCAAGCGAGATTCGAACCTGAGTTTTGTGAAAAGAAAACAGTAAAATTAGGATAAAAACAGATCGAGATAACTTTAGTTAATTCCGTGGGCTAAATATTATTATAATTAATAATATTACTCCATGATGATTCTTAACCTGATCCTTCAGTGAACAACGACACTTACAGTCTAGACTGAAGAATTAATTTTATGTTTGCACAAGTGTGACCAATTGACCAGACGACTGGGTTAAAAAGAATAGAAAAAAAGAGAAACGTTTCTCATCAACTTTTTTATTTTAATTGATTTACACCATTAATTTGATGGTAATTGTCATTCCAGTGGTACTTGAAGTTTAAGACCGCTTTCACACGAAATCATCTCGGTGGTGCTACCACAACTGTTTGTAGTTGGTCATTTTGAACGCTGAACTAGGGTTGTTTGGTAAAGAAAAATTATTATTGAAAGATGATTTAAATGTGTAGGTTTGTACAAATGGTTTGAAATAGGCGAAATATGTGCCCCCCCCTTGTGGAAAGATCAATACAACGACAAAAATAAATGAATAACACAAGAGAGAATAAACACGAATTTAACTTCACCGAAGAAACAAGTGAAAACGCCAAAACAATTAGAAAAGATCGATATAGAACAAAAAGTTTGGAACACATACACGACTATTCCAAAAGAGATGGCTTAAAGAAGAAAATAAGGAGGAAGAGGAAGATTTATGGAAACAATAAGTACAGATATTAAAGAGATAATAAAAGAAAACAAGGAAATCTGAGAGGAAATAAAGGATAGCACCAAATTGATAAGAGAACAATTAGAAACCCAGGCAAATGAGAAAATGGAACGAAGACAAGGAAATGGCAGGCGAAAGAATAAAAGAACTCGAAAAGAAAATAGAGAAAAGAGATTCGAGACGCAAAAAGAGCAAAGAAAAGAAACAATAAAAGTAAATGAACAAAACATAGCTAACAGAAAGCATCGAGAACTTTATAAATTTTTGAAACCTACAGAAATCACAGAGATCACGGCAGAAAGCTGGAATGGAAAGATGGAGATAATGAGAAATAGATCTAAGTTGAGATTATTAAAAGGAAAAATTATTAATAGATAATGGATCCAACATATCAATAAAAAACGATTCAGACAAAAATCAGAGAAACGGCGGAAACGCTAAAAAAGAATGGGGAAAAGGTGAGAGTGGGTTATCAAAAACTAATAACTGAAAATGAAGTGATGCATTGGAATAAAGAGGAAAAAAATTAGTGGAAATACCGAAAAGAAACCCATATGACAAACTGGCAAGAAAACGGAAAAACGATTAGGAAGGTGATAAAAAAGACACATTGGGGCATTTTCAAAGAGGGAGGGGAAGGTGCTGAGAAGGATTTTTGGTGTACGAGAGACAAACCCTATGTAGTGGCGGTGGGGAGAGAGCAAAGATTGAGATTGTTGGACATGGATGAGGAGAGAGGGTGACGTCCAAGGTGTGAAAATGTCAAATTGATTGTAGAGGACGAAGAAGAACACGACTTGAATGACAAAAAAGTAAACGAAGGTATGGGCTCTCTAGACCTTTAATGCTGTTATATATCATATAAATTCACCTTTATGTGGCGTAACATGTGCCCCCCCCCCCCCCTCGCCAACATCTAAATTTATATCGTTCCATTGCAGCCCCCGTAGGCAATTCGGATCATTTTTAAGAATAAATAACTTGAGATTTTAAATTAAATGTTGGTACCAAGCTACCACTTAATTTATTTGTAAATGATGCCCCAGGCGATTTTCCGAATATATTTAAAAAAAAGCATTTATTCACGGTCAAGTTCACGTTAAAATAATTTATTTTGGCGTTGAAAATCGACAAAAGCATCGTGTACAATAATTCCTAGTATTAGAATAAATTTTAGTGGCCATAAAGTCTGACTTTGTTAAACCACAGATGTTAATAACACCACTGATTAAAAATTACAAAACCTTAAAATAACCTTGAGCCATGAGAATTTTCGGTGTTCCTGGTTACTTTCTTTCGAGTTATACTGATCCAGAACATTTAATACTTTTTTTAAATTTTCTTTTTACTTTATTATCATATCAATTTGTTGGAATGTTGTAAATACATAAATAAATATTTCCTTCTCAACCATTTTCCCGGGAATATCCTGTGTTAATTTTTCCTACAACTTAACGTGGAATTCAAGCCACGGCACATTAACGCGAAATCGATATAGAAAAAATCACATTTTATGCGTACTCCTGCCGGCAGAGACATTTAAAAGTATTGATTAGAAAAGTTGCTTTACAATGAACCAATATTGATATCTTGTCGTAGAAATCACTACAGTCACAAAAATTTCCAAATAATCTAATTGGATTGACTAACGGATAAGCCGTAAATACAATTTAGTGAGTGAATGGTGCAGACTCGAAAGTCCAAGTCGTGAAACTTGGCATGAGAAAATAGCACTCTAATCGCTCGGCCATTCACTTACCAATGCTTAAAATGATTAATTTAAATATATAAAATTCGATAGACCCAAAAATCTAATCTCTCTCTCGCTTAGTATTTTGACTGAAATTGCACATCTTGCATATTTAGCGCGCTTGAAGCAAGTGGAAGGCAAAATATACAGTGGCTCTCTTATTTTTAACCAATGGTTACAAAAATATACGGTCGTTTTTAGATATATACCTCTTTATCCATAAACGTTGACAATCTGTATGGTCAGAACTTCTTCAAATGTCTTCACCAAGTGCAGCAACGGACTTTGACAATCTTGTAATGTAAAATAATTATAGTATGATGAGGAGTTAAACTACACTAACTTTCTGCACACAATCTTTGTCCAGACATTGTCCGGAATGTGCATTCAATTTCCATGTTTATTTTCCATCAAATAATTTTAGAACATCGGTTTGTTGAGCGCGAAAGGTCTGCCTGTTTTTAACAACTACACGCATAAATAGAAATTTTAAGTCCTTCCTTGTAGTTCTGAGTAGGGGTGCGCGATTATGGAATTTCATAATCGATTATCGATTATAAAAAATAATCGATTTTTTTCGATTAATCGATTATTAAAAATAATCGATTATTCATAATCGACTATGAGTTCATAATCGATTATGAACTCGTAATCGATTATGAACTTGTAATCGATTATGAATTCATAATCGATTATGGACTCATAATCGATTATGAACCCATAATCGATTATGAGAATTCATAATCGATTATGGACTCATAATCGATTATGAACTCATAGTCGATTATGAACTCATAGTCGATTATGAACTTATAACTATAATAGGTAGGGCTATTAAGGGTTACTAAATTACTATATAATTTATTATTTTGCTAATTGTGTTACGGTGGTGCTAATAAGAAGTGTTGTTAAGCACCAGTTGATAACACATTACGGTCCGGTATCAATCTGTAATAACTTACCTGCGTAGCCGATTATAATGTTACTTACAGGTGTGTTGATGAGAATTTACGACTCCTTCATAAAAACGCTGATTAAATCTGAAGTACCAAATATTTTGTTTTTAAATTTTAACTGAATGTTACTATTGTATTATGCATTATGTAATTAATTTATTGTTAACAATAATCCATCTAAAAGGCTTCTAATTAAAATTCATTTTGTAAAAGTATACACTTTCACTCAAAATATCGGACAAATAATTTAAATCCATATTGATGAAAAAGGGTTGCAATCTTTAATTGAAAAGCAAAAAAATATTTTTTAAAAACTATCAAATTTATAAACAAAAATACCTAAAAGTTGAATGGCAAATCCATATTTGGATTCAAAATATTTGGATTCAAAATATGGATTTGCAATATGGAATTGTGTTACCACCGTAACACAATTAGCAAAATAATAAATTATATAGTAATTTATTAACCCTTAATAGCCCTACCTATTATAGTTATAAGTTCATAATCGACTATGAGTTCATAATCGACTATGAGTTCATAATCGACTATGAGTTCATAATCGATTATGAGTCCATAATCGATTATGAATTCATAATCGATTATGAATTCATAATCGATTATGGGTTCATAATCGATTATGAGTCCATAATCGATTATGAATTCATAATCGATTATGGGTTCATAATCGATTACGAGTTCATAATCGATTATGAACTCATAGTCGATTATGAATAATCGATTATTTCAATAATCGATTAATCGATTATTATAAAATATCATAATCGATAATGAAATAATCGATTATTCGAATTACGTAATCGATTAATCGATTATATGCGCACCCCTAGTTCTGAGCCTTGCATCGGTAGAAAATCTCAATAAAAAATTTGAGAAAAAAATTTACTCAGTTCATCACCGTTAAATCTATGTTAATATTCGCTCTATTTCTGATTTTCCTGCTGTGACGTTCTGAATAATTTTTTGTGAAATTTAATTTTGTTAGTTATATGTCGAATCTGGTCATTCCTTTATCTTTTAAAGGCCTTTAAACTTTAAACAGTGGTGGGGCTAATATAAAATCGTCAATTTTTATTGGTTAGTTTAGTTAAACTTAACGTTTAAAGGCATTTAAGATTTAAAGAAAACAACCAGAATAGACACATTAGGTTCACCTCCAGTTAAAGTTCCAGATAACTAACTGGTTGCAATTTTGTATCGTATTGAAATAGAAGAAGACTGTTTGCTTACTAGGGGCACTACGGCGGTATTTTGAACGGGGCAGGGGATCTTGGGTCTGATCTGGCTCCCCCCTGGACACTCCACTGTTACGTTTTTACATTTAATGCGAATGCTTTGCGCAGGTTGGATGGAACAGAATAATCTATAAAAATGGGGAACATACATATTTTCTATTTGCTCCTCAGTATTCTTCTGGATTTAAATGATTTCATGACTTTTCCTTCAAAATTTCAACAAACACGTAGTTGAATAATTTTCTAATACATCAGAAAAATTAGCGGTTAAATTTTTCCGAAGTATTAAGCGAATTAAAGACTTTGGAGAAAAAGACTACTTTTGATTACTTTTAATTTATTGTATGATAAACGTAGATATGAACTTTTTTTCTAACATCAGTTTTTCATTCCAGATTAATATTGTTGTGTTGTTTGTGAACAAACTGTGCAAACGATGTAATTCTCGTCTCTGAAATTTAGCATCATTATAATCACGTGTAATAAGCGTAAATGTTAGAAAATTTTTATTATTGTTTTGGTTTCGCAAGAGCGAATTGTCGCTCAGTAATAAATGCTAATGTTGAAGACAAGCTCCAATTTCTCGCCCCATTTTCATGTAAAATATATACATTGCCAAGACGCCAAATAAGACGTCGTTTTATGTCGCTTAGCTACAAACTGTATATAAATGGTACATTAACTTTAATTCATTTTTATTGGCGAACGCAGACGGTTCGGTTTCGGTATAGTATATGGAACTATGGAAGAAGTAAATAACGATAAAAGTTGCACAAATTTACTTTCCGACCAAAACTCGACACGTTAAGTTAATTAACGTGCAAGTTTCCTTTCTGGGCGCCATAAATCATGTATAGACGATAAAATACAATCGGAGTACATATTTGTAATCGTTAATGCATTTGCATAATTACATTACATGTAATGCGGTGTTATCGCGTCGCGTGTTAACACTACACAAAGCGCGTTGCGCAATTATTAACCAAGCAACAGGGATTAATGGTTGTCATAAAGACTCGTTTATGTGGAAACAACTTTTAATTTAATAATTGTCATGCAACATAGGGGCTAAATTTGATGGATAACTGTGATTTGCCAAACTCGATTACAAAGTTAATTACATTAGGTAAAAAAGTTGCTCGACTCAAATGTTTAGTTTAATAATAACGACTTAATATCGTGAAAAGATAAAATGCCCAACCCTTGAATTTAAACATAAGTATCATTATACTTTGGACAAGAGCAGACAATAAAATGTAAGGTGTTAATCTTTCTAAGATGTTCTAGTGGCAAACTGACGGACACTTGAATAAGGTGTATGATGAGAACACAAGAAGTTGTTGAAACATATGGAACAGTTAACAATGGTGGAACGAACATCTCGAGAGATTGCACAGACAGCATGATTTGACGGTTTTGGCCCGTCAATGCGCCACCGAACTATGTTGCTTATTACAGGCAAAACCCAAACGATAACTACAGTTATTTAGGCAGATTTCATACCTATTTAGGGTAATTTGCTTCCTCCACGTTTCATTCTTACAAAAAACCAAATTACACCTTCTTAAATTAAGATTGTTTCGTAAATATTCTCGATTAGTAGATTCGGTTGAGAAAATTATATACATTTACCTACTTTTTTCACCAATTAATTAAATTATACGCATACATATTTATTTATTTATTATTAGCACCTACGTAACGTTTTCTTACACTTCTACATCGATTTCGATTTAAACGTGTCATCGCTTATTAATAATATAATTGAATCCCGAAAGGAAATAATTTATCAATGAACTTACCTATAATTTACGATTTTGTGAATACGAATTTTTTTATATAATCCTTCATCATCTTGACCAATGTACAACATTTTGGCAACCTAATTCCAATCCATAAAAAAGCTGACATTTGTTGTTTCTATTACAACATCGCAATCCAAATTCGAGAATAAAGCTAATACAGAAATAATTTGTATTAACTTGTTGCCAATTCCACGCAAGAAACTTCACAAACTCCAAGATGCAAAACAATCAAATCAATAATATCACAAATAATTTGATATCCCCTTAGCTGGGTGGATGAAACTGAAAACGATGATGCAACAAGACGGCCAATTGATAGAAGACTCTCGATAGAAGCGCCATCAAGACAAAGCTAAACAAGCGTTAGCTTGTTGTGAGTGAAAAAGAAATAATAATCAAAGGATTACTATGACAGGATGGTTGAGTGGTTAAACCATTCGGCATCTTGTTTGATAAGTATGAGTTAGAATCTTTGTGAGATTCTAATTTGAAATTTGTTCATAATTCATAATTTTTTATTGAGAATATGTTGTATAACAAAAATACTATTTTTGTTCGGTTTTTGGCCAAAATAAAAATATTGTCAATGTAACCTAAGAACTCCCAATATTTTACTAAGTTCTTCATCGGTAAAAAATCACTAAAAATAAAATTTTAATTCAAATCCATCCATTTTTTTGGAAACTATTTTGGTAAAAAAAATAATGTGGTTAATTTTGATCCATTTGCAACAAAAATGCACAAAAAGGAAGGAATGTAAATTTTGTTTTACTTTATGGGTCAAGTTGACTAAATGTTGGATACCAAGTGCAAATGACACAATGATTAACCAGCCATTGATGTTTCAACGTATAGCTATAGAATATTGGTAAAGCAATGACCAAAAGGCAAAAGAAAACAGAAGATATTATTGGGTCATATAAACACTAAAAACGTCGAAAGACAGCTGCAAATGAAAAATTAGATACCCTCGTTCGGACACAGCGTCAGCAGAAGTGAAGAAGATATTATGGAAAAACGAAGAACTAAATTTGGAAGTTTCAATTCCTAAATCCATATCAGAGAATATGGAAGCGAGTCTCGAAGAAGGCTTAACATCAAAATTGTCAAATTTTAAAATACTTAAATTTGTAAGAGAGTCCCAAAAAATGTCGCCTAATCCATCGTTAAAAAAAGTGCTAAAAAGCGCTAATGATACTTCATATTCTTCTGGATTCTGGCCTGTTCTGCTCAGTTTCTAGTCACTGAAATCGGTGTATTTTTTACGATCGAGCTCGAGATAAAAGTAATGAACAGAAAAATTGCCGAAATTTCGGGCTTATAAGCCCAGCAGAAGTCTTGTTAAAGTATAATAAACAGTAATCACTTCCCAAACGTTGATAATAAAGAATGTATCTTGGGTTGTGGGGAAAGAAATAAAACGTCGGCAAAACAAACCTAGTTTTATTTCTTTCCCCACAACCCAAGATACATTCTTTATTATCTTGTTAAAGTAATGCGAGAAAATTGAGGAATAAACTAACATCACTTTCTTTATTATTTGCTTAATTTTTGAAAAATTTCTTTTTTGAAAAAACCAAAGAAAAAAGAAAACTTCAATTTAACAACGCTAAAATATTTGAATTTTAACTGTAAGTTATTCAAAAGACATTTTATGCGATATTTATTTTCTTTTTCTGACAGGTCCGGTCTAAAATATTTCTTGATAAGGTAAACCAGTGAAAATCGGGGGGAATGCTGTTTTACTAATTTTATTAATAATTTTTAGTTTAAAACGATTTCGTTTCTAACAATTTCTATAAAATAATATTACCTATTTCTATTCATTAAAACATTTTTTTAGATCAATTTCTGAATTTTTGGTGTAATTAGTGATTATACGTACTATTAAAATCGTTGCAATGAAAACATTTTCATCATAATAAGCGCCACTAGTTGTGGTCGTCTTCAAAATTACAATTAAATGCAAATACGGTAGCCAAATTATAAGTTTAAAGGTTTGATGTCAATCAGATTTTATCCTGATACTCACCTTTTCAGATTCGTTTTGGCACATGAATAATAATCCAAAAACAATCTCCAGATAACCGGAAACTTTTAGAGGTAACCTTTACTGCTCTGTATAAGGTTGTAAGCCTTTCCTACCAAGAAGCACCTTACATTTTTTTTCTTCATAGTAATTATTATTTGAATGAATCCCAAAATAAATTAGTAAATAACTACCAAAGGCTAAGTTTTCGTTAAAAATGTTTAGAACTGAAATTGTAGAACGAGAAATTCTACTACAATAAGTAAAAAAAAATTTCATGTCTTT
This sequence comes from Podabrus alpinus, assembly GCA_932274525.1. NCBI lineage: Eukaryota > Metazoa > Arthropoda > Insecta > Coleoptera > Cantharidae > Podabrus > Podabrus alpinus. The sequence goes on from OW026457.1 coordinate 74,049,075, forward strand.
TCCGATGATATAATATTGAAATATATTCAATTTATATTACCAAAATCATCCGAAAAGACCGGACGAGATTTTTCTCAAATCACAAACAATTTTTGTTTAATACTTTATTTGAGAGTTTCCTCTTTCCATTTTCAATTAGGTATTATGAGCTTTTTTAACGCAAAGCTGGTTGTTTAGCTATTAGTAACCAGAATAGTACATCATTCAATAGATGATTTTACTTTACATTAAATCAAGGAGTTTTGATTTTTGGCAGGGTTGTATAATTTAAGGGTCTTAAATAATTTTGTGAGTTTTCGACCTCGATGCCCCGCCGCTAGCACCGATAACTTGAAAATTGACTGCCAAAATCAACTTTTTACCTATGTATGTCCTACGATCAAAATAACTTTTATAAAATGTTATAAAGAAGAAAATATCCTATCACAGCGTAGTTGGCAAGAATCGAATTTATCACTATTGCAGTCATTACTGTGCTATTACCATAGAAAAAAAATATAAATTATATAATATTTAATAAAATTATAAATCGTAAAAATGGCGTAAGTCAATAATTAGATGTACACATGAGAAATTGAAACTGTTTTCTTACACCCATCCCAAGGATGGGTGCAATATAAGGCCCGAAACGTCGACTCGACAACATATTGTTTGATTTATGTCCACTGACCCGAGATCCTTTTCCTAAATGTTTTCTTATGATTCTCACTTCATCCAAATCGAATGAATTATTTATCGTTTTTAATCATGCTGGACTTCGATGAAAAATGAAATTATTTGAGTATTATAGGTTCTAAAAGTGGCTCATTAAAGTAAGCTTTAAAAAAATGATACGTGTTTAAAACGTATTTATTGTCATTTATCTATTGATTGTATATGACCAAATCACCCCCAAAAGATTCCTAACGCTGAGAACGGCTCTAATTTATTTTTGTAACGCGTGCAATACAATCACCCGCTGCGACGCAACAATGAATAAAAATACAGTACCCTTAATAATTATCCGCGATTATGTTGCATATTTGCACTCACAATAGAAGAAACATTAAAATAATATAATATTACAATAAGTCGTAAAGAATAAAGATGAGAAAAGTGGTCGTGAGATCCAAAAACCGACGCGAAAGTTAGAAGGATCCTCCACCTTTCTCAAGTGATGAGTTTTAATTTTTTTGTTAAAGAATTTTCGGGTTTAACAACATAATTGCCTTATTTGTGTTATTTACTCTTCAATTTTGTTTTCTGAGAATTTTTTTAATTGCAATGCAAACATAGGTTGGAAAAATAATTGTGCAATTAACAGGTGGAATGTAAATCTGATAAGGTGGATGACGTTTCGGAAATTTTAATTTTACGTTTTCGACGTATACATTTTCAGACATTCAAATGGGCCAGCTTAATCAAATTTGAAGGAAAAATAATAATAATAATTTAATAAATTTCATTGAACAAATGTGAACAAATTAATAACCACTTATCGTTTTGAAGCTCATGATCAGCGAAGCTCGAAAAATGCTCAAGCTACTGTAGCGTCAAAAATGGATTATTTTGGAAAGAAGAGGAATACACAAGCGCATTTTAGGATTTATTGTTTAATGAGACCACAAAATAATTGGACGTTGTTTGAACACGCGGCTCAATGGTTCGTTAGTTTAACAGATCCGCGAAACGTAAACGTGTTTTAGGTCCATTTTACACTGTTTAACTTGCAACAACGCGCGTTAAAAACGTGCCGGTCACGTGTGCTATTGTATAACTTGTGAATATAGCGTTATAATAACACATCGCTCTTCTCGAGTGCCGATAATGAACTGATTATGAAATATGTGTTTAAATATTCATTAGGGGTTATTATTTGATTAGTTGGTTATAATGTTCATGTATCTTTCACACACACCAAAGCCCGGCGTAATGTAGTAAAATTAATGAAGTGGATGATGATTCACTATTTGATCGATACGAAAAACTTTTTATTATTAAAGCTCGAACTTTTATTATCCAAGATTATTAACTCTGCTTTCAATAAATTGTGTGTGAAGTTATTTAGATGAAGATTATATACGAGGCACGATAAACTAATAAAGTCTGGTATTTGTACTACTGAATTGATCCAAGCCTAACCAATAATTTTGACACCATGGGTGTAGGTAAAAAGAAACCGTATATTTCTAAATAAAATATTTTCTCGTATTCTTCTTCCAAAATTTATTTCAACCAAATACTTTAAATTGGTTACAATTGCAAGATTTTATCAAAAAAAAATTTTATTCAAATTTTTCCTACTGATGAAGGTTTAAAATGGTGAAGCTTATAATCAATTTAATTTAAAATGGAATTTAAAGTATTTACCCGATAAATAGTGCAGTACGAGTCGTCCCTGTTTATAAGTCATCCCGCAAGCACGTCTGGATTGCAAGAAGGGACCAGAGGCAGTTTAATTGACTAATTCCTCACATAATGGGTAATTGCTATTCCGGTGATGTATTACTGAATTAAGTTCGGTATTATATTCATAGAGTAAGCCGATGATTTTATATTCTATATTAATTTTTGTTCATTAAATCAAGATTTATTCATTTATTTCTATAATCCGTTAATTAATTTTTTGGCGGTCCTAAAACTAGAAAAGGATTTAATATTGCTGAGAAAGAATTCCAGCGTAGAAGTGGTGATGGTAGGGAACCGAATTGATAAAATTTTAGTTTTTAATAAAGATACGGACAGGGGAGGAAAATTTTAAATAGTTCAATAATAATTATGGAAATATTAATTAGCGTGAAAATACAAATTAAAACTATCGCAAGTGATTTTTTCTGCGAAGTCATAAAGCTGCTTATTGCGCCTTTTCGCCTTTAAAAAATTGATACAAATTAAAAAAGTTGTACAATACTGATTTTTAATGCGATTTTATTATATTATATTTATGAACCGGCGCTTGTAAGTTGGGCCAGGCGGTCAGGTTCTTTTTAAGCCTACCCGTAAATTGGGCCAAAAGATTATAAGAGTCCCATGTAAATTGGGCCAGAAAAGGTTCTATAATTATTTTAATCCTTTGCTCTCGCACACTGAGAAAACTGCCATGGTTAATTTTTTTTATTCGATATTTTGGGGGTGAAACGTAAAAGCTTACTGCCCCATACCGATACTATACTTTTTAATGCTATTTCAAGGTTCTCTAAGTTCCCGGTTTCTTTTATCCCGGTTTTCTTGACGGAAGGCGCTTCTAGTATGTTTAGCCTAGTAACCAGAGTCAAAACCGTCCTGGAGGGGTGCAGAGCGTAGCGGAGCGAAGCGGCGCCCCGGAAGGGTAGGTTTTGACGATGGATAACCCTCCTTATCGAATGCACACCCCAAAAATCGAAGAAGAAAAAAAAATTTAATTTTTTCACTTTTTCGGCAATACACGGGTTATTTTCCATTTTTTTGATAATATTTATTACTAATATCTACTAATCACACCCCCACCTATCTGAATTTCAAAGAAAAATTCAAATCGGAGCGAAAATATTCACGCGATTTGAAGGGAACGTCGCCGTCGATGAATTGCAACGCATCTGCCTGGGGGGCGCGGCATATTCGATGCTAATTTCCCTACTTTTAAAAATTCGATTTTGGTGTTGTTTTTAAAGATTTTCGCAAGAAATTTTTTCTATAGACTAAAATAAGGGGCATTTCACGTGAAGCGGACAGCGAAAAAAAAGTGACGTTCTGAAATTTGTTCATATTCGGCTCTATTGTACTTCTAGTAGGTATGAATGTGGACACACAATTTTTTTTTTGTATGATGTTTATTTGTCAAGTTATGGGATTCTAAAGAATTGTCGTTATTGAAATTCGTATTTTTTGAAAATAGTTTTTCGAATTGAACAAATTTATTTTAAAATATTAAATATGGCGACTTAAATAGAAAATTTACCGTTCTTTCTAAATACAAAATAAAACTGGATTTTTTAATTTTTTTTAATGTACAAAACCGGAAATAAACTTTCCAAATCAGAATTTTAGTAACTTCGACCAATTTTTTTTAAAATTTTTTTTAATCAAAATATAGCCTAACGTACATTTATAATACACCAGAAGTTTCAAAATGGGATCTGCAATAGTTTAGGAGATAAATGAATTAAAGTACATACGTGTCGCACTGAGCGTAGTACCTAGCCTTCCTTAGGTCGACTGGTTAGCCCGAAAAAAAAACATACTCAGTAAAATTGCTGTGCTATCATAATAATTACACAATGAGACAATATTGTAACAAAGGAGGTACCCATATTGTAACAAAGGAAAGGTCTCTTTCCGTGAGACGTTGCGTGAAAATGTATCTCTGCATTCGCATTGAAATCTTCTTTGTAATAAAATAGATTCACAAAGTTGAATCTATTTTTAAAATGTTGTGAGGCCCCGTGATGCAGAGATACATTTTCACGCAACGTCTCACGGAAAGGGACCGTGCGATGGGCTTGGAGGAAACCTCAAACGTTTAGCAACGCGTGCAAGCCTACAGTTGCCTGCAAGTAACGCAATCGTTACACCAATGCGATTATACGAATGGGCAAAATCATCTTTAAAACAGACAGCCATTTACTACTGCTCCAAAGACAATATTCAACGTCAGAGGATTTTTTTGCAACCCCGGTTCGATTCAGCAATCACAATTCCGCGAACAAAAAAGTTGCACGCCTTTATTCCAACAACCGAAGGCCTTTTGGTAAAGAGAACCAGTTCTAGCATTGGTTATAAAACTGTAAAAAATTTTAAATAAAATGGGTACCTCCTTTGTTACAATATTGTCTCATTGTGTAATTATTATGATAGCACAGCAATTTTACTGAGTATGTTTTTTTTTTCGGGCAAACCAGTCGACCTAAGGAAGTCTAGGTACTACGCTCAGTGCGACACGTATGTACTTTAATTCATTTATCTCCTAAACTATTGCAGATCCCATTTTGAAACTTCTGGTGTATTATAAATGTACGTTAGGCTATATTTTGATTAAAAAAAATTTTAAAAAAAATTGGTCGAAGTTACTAAAATTCTGATTTGGAAAGTTTATTTCCGGTTTTGTACATTAAAAAAAATTAAAAAATCCAGTTTTATTTTGTATTTAGAAAGAACGGTAAATTTTCTATTTAAGTCGCCATATTTAATATTTTAAAATAAATTTGTTCAATTCGAAAAACTATTTTCAAAAAATACGAATTTCAATAACGACAATTCTTTAGAAGCCCATAACTTGGCAAATAAACATCATACAAAAAAAAAATTGTGTGTCCACATTCATACCTACTAGAAGTACAATTGAGCCGAATATGAACAAATTTCAGAACGTCACTTTTTTTTCGCTGTCCGCTTCACGTGAAATGCCCCATAAGCCTGTTCTTTAGTGTGTAGCTGAAGAAAATTCTTTTCGGCTGGGGATACTTATGGCACAGTTCCCTTTTTTCTTACTTGCGTTTTGCGATACTTAATATATACAATTGAATATTATTTAATGGCTTTACCTTTAAGCTGCCCACGCCGACCGCTGGCCCAATTTACGGGTTTTCTCAAGCTACCCACCAAAATAATTTTAAAATACATTGACCGCTGGCCCAACTTTTACATGCGTCCTTATGAACAGTGCCACTGATTTTTTGAAAACTTCAAGCACTATCGACAACAAATTTCATGCATTCAATTTTTTTATCCAGCATTATCGAGTTAATAAATAATTAAATTTCCGGCATACATGTTTCGATCTTATTAGATCTGATCGGTGACGTATAGAGGGAAAACCCTGGTTATGACTGTTATTTGTTTTAACTTTTAGAGACATCTTACTGTCATCCATTATGCTGAAAGGGTTATCTAATTAACCAATAATCAGCGCGAATTATTGAATCCTTTCAGAAAAATGTCTATTATATAAGCAAACATAAAATAACAGTCACAATTAGGGTCTTCCTTCTATACGCCACTGATGAAATCTATATAATTAAGATCGAAACTTGTAGGTATGTCGTTATTGGAATTCGCTGATTGTAACTACTTAAATTTGATATCACCCTGGGAACTTAAACCATTGCCCGTCTGAGTTAAGTCTGCAGAGGTGGGGTCTCGAACGGTAACGGTTAATATTATTTAAATATAGCAAATCTATTTGGCTTTTGAGGACACACTTCTGCATTCTTAAGACAGATGAACTAATCCCTCGAGGATTGCAAGTGACACTTTAGTAATTGAAAAGTAAGAATAAATTAATACTTTCAATCCCGGGAGTGAAATGTTTATTTTCGTAACAAGGCTGGAAAGTGCTACTTTACTGGGCGAGTTCTAAAAGTCAAAGAATTCGTCAATTACCACAGATGAATTAAAAAATATTAGTTTGTATGATAGTGATTGACTGATTAATTTAATTTTCTGATCACGCTTATTCTGCGGGATGATGAACTAAGACCGGTAATAGCTGTTTGTGCAACTAGTGGGAAAAGGAACTTTGTCCAGAGGATTTTTTTAATATTGTTTGAATAAGAGACAAAAAATTTAATTAAATACTCAAAATTGAATAACTTAGATGATTGTCAGGGTGAATTTGATATGATATGCTTGTAGTACAAAGGAATCTGGGGTTCCCATCGTCGCTGACGTTATATGATTTTATGAACTTTGCACATTTTACTCAATTTTATCGTTTCTATATGGATAATTTACCCCGTGTATTTAAATGGACAATTATTGCAAGCATAACAGTTAAAATTCGGACGACCCCCCCCCGCACCGCCTGCAGTTACAAGACTCTTTCTTAGCATCAGAAAATGTTCAAACCGATACGATAACGCCCGATCAATGGTGCTTCTTCTTCAACTTAATCTAGGTTTGTAACCTGGCTCTCTAATATCAATTTTCACTAGATTAACCGCGAATTCATCGATTATTTATAATTAATACACTGAATTTCTGTGTCTGTAACGCTAAATTCACCCGTTGAGCCAATGATCCGTCTCTTCGGTGCGGCATTCGAGTTGGAAAATCTCTCAAATCGCGAATCAGTGCGTTCTTCAGGCCGCACAACCAAGGCAATTATGAAACAGATGTGCAATTATTATATTATGACTTTAATTTATCTGTGTGTCATCAATTTATCATCCGTCCCACTCAGTGCGGCCTTTAGGCCGCATAACTAAGGCAATAACGTACCATATGAACAAGAGTGATCGGATAGCCGCCCGTGTCAGATAATTTAAAATAAAACCAAATCTCCAGATCTCCAAATCTCAAAAAAGATCTCCATGTTGAATATCGAAAAACGGTCACTTTGAATATGGAATGTAATGAAAAAATGGTTAATGCAAACAAAATTCAAGCACTGCACTACACTGTTAAAAAGAATTGTTTGATTCAAACAAGTCTTGTTTATTGCAACAAAAATTTCGTTATATAGATGCTATTAAATTGTTATTTACTAAGTACAATAAATTTTTGCGGAATAAAAAATTCGGTTTGTTGACAGAAATAATTTTAATTAAATATAAACAACATTTGTTTCTTTTGAATAACATTATCAAAACAAATTTTTTGATTTAAACCCAAGGTTTTTGCTGTGTGGTCACCAACATTGAACTAGTCGACTTAAATCTTAGAAAAAACAGAATGAAGGTCCGCGACCTGCGGCAATCAAGTGATAATAATAACAATAATTTTTAAATGCTCATTATAATTTAAGAAACAGAAGAAAAATTGACTTGGCGATTCATTATTTTCTTGACCGTTTTCAAAAAAATCTCCTGTGGCTTATCATTACTTTTTATAGTAGGCTGGAATTATAAAATTTGCAATGCTACATCAAAAATTTGATTCCATCCGACCTTATTAGGTACGACTTACTAATTATTATTAATAAATTAATAAAATACTACTGGACCAGTAGAAAATCATTTTTAGGGCGTTTAACTGATGTTTCAAAAGTATAGTAATAAAAAAGTTGGTTGAAAATTATAAAATGAAATTATGAAAATTAATAGAAGAGTAAAACACAAAGATTTCTCAGTTTTCCATCTGTCAGAATTAAAGGATGTTGGATTCTAAATGTAAATTTTTGACTTTTCCCAATTATATCGAAGTCAATCTACACTTGCAGGCAAAACATTGTCGAGTATTTCTGTACACTTCAACCCTAAAAATATTTAATATATCTTGGGATAGCAGGGGTAGCGACAAACACGCCAAATAATTGACTAATACCCTAATCTCTTACTTCAACCCTCGATTAACTGGTCCTTTAACAATCCACCGAAAGAAATATTGCAGTATCTCTGTGACTCTATTATTATCTCACGAAACTTATTTGCTCAATTTTGTTGAGCCGAAATGCGCGCAAATTAAGGAATTCCGAATTCTTAGATAAAGGGTTACAAAATCCCCAGTCCGATAAGCCGATCAATGTGTCAATTGACTCAAGTACTAATCTGTTACAAATTTGTAAGCTTTCTAGACTAATCAATTTTATGATTGGTACAAAAGTGGATTATATTCTTGCAACTTTAATTATTTCGACTAATTCAAAGTTTTAACAAATTTGTATACAAAGCGTTTAATTAATAATATTTACAGCAATTTTCAAATTAAATGTTAACAATGTAGCGTAACAGGGCTCTCTCGTGGGATTTTGTATGCAAGTAATCAATAATACCATCACTGTACTCCCTTGTTTAAGTTACACGCTTTTAAGTCACCCCATATATTTAACAAATTGATAATGTACAAGCAAACTATTAAATCATTTTTAAATGTATTGGATGAAATTTATTTGACTAAAAAGTTTTCGAAATTTTCAAATTATCCTGCCGATGATTTCCCGGATTATATGTAACAATAATGCGTTGTTTTCGCGTTATGGTTATAATTTAAATTGCTTAATGTAAATAGTTAATCTTGTTCTAAATTAATTTTAAGGCGATGCTCTAACGACCAGTTGAATCCCTTAAGGGTACAAACCCCAAAACATATATTCCAACATGTTTCTAATACACAGTACAATTTCAACCCTCTAATGTTCACAACACCCTAAAACTGTTAACTGCTGTATATTATTAACCCTTACTCCAGCTTTTCGTAAAAACCCACATTTTCTATATAGTAATTTCCTCCCGATTTTTTTTTAATTAATTGCATTTCAATTTTTAGTTTTTTCGAAATTCGCAATTATTGCGCCTTGTTGTTAAAATACACAATGTTAGTTTCTTTAATAATTTGAGATGACATTGTGTTTGTGGAGTGAGACATCATGCAGAGATTCAATATGAGAATAAATTGCTACTGGCAGTTCAATTCGGGATGCTTTATTCGTTACAAAAATGATTTGAAGTTGTCCTGCTTATGCGAGCACATAATAGAGGCGAAATTTAGTCACCTACGTTAATATAACGTGAATGTTTTCGACAGGCAACCCAAAATAATTTAAATACTGTAAGTATTTTTAGTAGGTGGCTATTAGATTTTGCTTTGCAACAACACCAAAATACGCTCAATCTATACGGTAATTCATTTTTATTTATTTACTGAAAAACAGAATGGATTTTTAATTGATCTGTAAAAATTTTAAATGTTTCCACGATTACTAACTAAAAATAATAAAATGTGCTTATCACAAAACCTTTTTTGTGGTGGCGGGGGATTGAACACAAAAATACGTTAAGATAAAGTATCTGATAACCCAGATTGTTTTTTAGTTTTAGGATTCAATTTTACTATTAATTTATTGCACCATTACTCGTCAATAAAGACAGTTTATCTGGTATTTTTGCATATAACATTTTAACCATAATAGTTGGAAGGAAAAATATTGAACAAAATTATAGGAAATAATAATCTGCATACTTTTTACTATAAAGTTTTTTTTATAAACCTAACGGTTTAGAAGTTATGAATCGTTGAATTACAATGCATTTGTAGACACGTCATTTTTACTACTACATAATTCCACTGTATATTTTTGCTTATAACTACTAAACCATGCTCGATATAAGAAAAGGTTTACAGCAAAAACTGTATAATAATCTATATAATTTTTTTACAGTAGTTTTTCTTTACACCTAGTAGTTTGGAAGTTACGATGAATGACACGGGTCATTTTCCAATGACTTCAATATTTGGTTAATATTCCGTTGATAAATATTAAATAAACAGCTTCGTAACTATGTTGCTTTTTGTAAGAAATTTTTTTATATCCGCACATTCAAGAATTTTAAGTAATTGCCGTTTACATTCCATAAAAATAACTAATTGTACTGTTTTCGCATAACTCTTAAACCGTAATAGACCGAACAAAATGTTTTAGACAAAAAATGTATAACATAACACTTTTTGTTAATATAAAACTTTTTTCTGTTTGGAATTACCTACTCGAATTTTAAAATACAAGCAATTTTCCAATTGAGTTCTAAATTCAACTTCATGTTCGTTCCATTCAAAAATCAATTTTGTTGTAAATTTTTGCCTATAACTCTTAAACCATGATAGATATAAAAGAAAAGATATTAAAAGAAATGTAAAAATAGTAATCTAAACACTTTATGTTATACAAATATTTTCTGTTAACCCAACAGTTAGGAAGTTATAGGCCGTTAAAGTAGCAAGGATGATGAGACAGATCGTTTCTCAATTGAGTCGAATGTTTGGTTAGGATACTCGTGATAAATATTTATTAAATAGATTTTGTATGCCTGAATGAAGATTAGCTTTCATTTTCATCATCAGCAATTATTTTAATTTTCACACCAAAACAAAAATCACTTTTTGAGTCCAACTGGTCACTTAATTTTTTATTTTTGGATATAACTCCAAAACCATGACAGATAAAAGAAAAAGTCTTAGATGAAAACTAATAGGAAATAATAATTTGTACATTTGATTATCATGTCTTTGTTTTGTAAACTTAACGGTTTAGAAGTTACGAGCCGTTGAAGTACCACAAAGCTTAATTTCGAGGTTATATTTTATGATTCTAATGATTAATATTAAATAATTAGCATTAATTTGTACTTGTGACAAAATGAAAAAAACTTTCATAATTTAATTTTTTTGGGCAGGCATTGACCTTCATCAACAATGATTTTGACTTTCAAAAATGTAATCTATGAAACCAAAATTGGAACTTTTATTTTGGATCCATCTTCATAAAATTCTTAAGGTGGAATGTTTTAAGTACTGATCATGGCGAAATGATTAAGTGAGAAGTTTACCTATTGATTAGAGAATTAATTTAAGATTAACAATGTTGATCTAACCTAACATTTGAGCAATGGATCGTTTAGCCAGTAGAAAAGCCTGTAAATACATCTGTCAAATGTAACAATAGTGGATTCATTCATTCATTTTCTATCAAGCAATATGATTGACAGTGGTGTTCTATTATGACACAATTCCATATTTAAAAAAGTTATTCATTCATGTGTTGAACCAGCGTCAGCCATTAAGAGTAGGCGTTGCGGTACGAGCCAATGAGGGTCGTCAACACCAGAGAACTCGTGCACAATACCCAACACTAAAAAGTCGAGAATTGAAAGTCGAGCTCGAATTCTTTGTTTTATCAATCGGTAGGTACTAACTACACTTGTCGCTTAATTAAAGGGACGTCTTTGCGTCTGTACGTAATTGGTTTAGTTTCTCTCAAAATGTAAATTTAGCTTTCGATGTATCGATGGATGGAGTAGTCCAAAAAATTTTCGCTCGAAGAGATGGCTTTTGAAGCTCACGAGCGTGACGAAAAATATGAAATTTGCATATGCAACTAATTTAAAATGCTTAGATGCATCCACTCTTAAGACACCACGGAAAGAGTGTGAATATATCTGGGTATGTGAAATTTTAAGAGCTGTCGAGAAGTCACTCAAGATAATAACAAAGGCATAAAATTAACGATTCTCGTATTATTGGGAGTAAAGAACATTCGTCAACAATTTGTCCGTCGTCTTAATTAAATTAAACTCGTAAAGATAGCTGGCTCTTCGTTTTCGTCTGGAAAACGCAGTTGGCAAGAATTTTACTAACGAAGTAATTATCTAGAAGCCAATAGAGGGTTATGAAGCTGGAAAGTTTTGTATTAACGTACTACAGTTGTTTGGTGCGACTAATGACGTAACCTGAGCAGAAACGACTGCGTTAATGAAGCCACGTTTTGTTCGCTTCTCCGAAATATGGGTGCTTTGTAAATGTTGATTAATTGAATATTACCTTAATAATTTATCTATTAAGCTATTATTAAAATTAATTAAAATATTTTAAAATTATTACCTGTATTCTGTCTTCCGGTAAATCTGTCTTTAGACTCAGCATTTCTCTGGCGTAAACGTCCGGATAGTGTGCGTCCTTGAAAGCCTTCTCTAGTTCCTCCAACTGATAGCTGGTGAAGATCGTCCTGCCACACACCCACCAAGGGTAGATTTATTTGGAACACCACTAATATATGTTACATCTTTACTTTTTGAATTTGTTTTCACCTTTTTTTTATTAGCGTCAAAGCCATGCAAATAATTTTCCAAAAGTTATAGAGTACTCACCTGTGACGTCGTTTCTTCTTTTTCTTTTTACTAAAATTTCCCAATCCGTCAACGGTGAAGTCTTTTGAACCGTCAAGTTGACCTGAAAAAAAAGTTTCAACTACTTAAATGAAATCGAATGTGTGCTTGTGCATATATGTACAATTACTACTACTAACTAAATTTCATGGCGTTAGGTGTTCAAAAGAGGGTTTTTGAAAGCCCCCCAGAGAGTAGGGCGTGAGTTCTTCTGGAACAGTCTGTACTTCACTTGGGCATAATCGAATTTTCAAACCGGTAGCTTATTGGGCAGGAGATTGCTTCAGGATCTCTCTGCTGATTAGGTATTTTATTTCATTTGCAGGATTACACGTATAGGCAATTTTAAACTCGAATAAACTTTCAATTTATTTCTTGAATTGTACAAAAAGCCAAATTAACAAAGTGTATTACTTTGTAAAAGTATCCATTGTGAAATTTGATTAAATAATTAAATTTTTTTTAAGACATTTTTGCTTAATTGATTTTAGTTTTAAATAATACAAAATAATTGGTGTTTAATTACCAATTCTTATAATTAATAAAAAAAATATTAAGCTAATTAAGTATTAATTAAATTTCTATTTTCCAAACTTCTTGGACTTGATTAACGAATAGTTCAATTAATTTTGCTAATTTTTACTAAATCTTAAATTAAGCATTTAATTAAGTAATTTAAAATTTTATTTATTTAATTATCAAACCAATTAAGTTACCAAGTTGATGTAAAAAATGTAAAATTGTTGGTTTCATTTTTATAAAATCGAAATTCCCGTCTGGTCGCACTTCTAATGAGAAGCTTTTGTTACAGCTATGTCGGATAATGCGGAAAATTTAATTTTTATCTCAGGAATACGCAAATCGTGTACAATTACGCGTCATCCAAATTGCATTAAAAATGTTTCAGCAAGCTAATGGCTAGGTTCATTCATCGCTGAAGCACCAAATTGTTCAACTTCTTTTGAATCAAAACATTTAAAATTTTGAAGCATAATATGGTTTTTGATGGTATGACAGCTTTAAGATGGTGTAATGAGCATCAAAGTCGTTGAATTGTTCAATTTTGAATTTTTTTAACACGAGAGGTGTACTTTTCGTAAAATGAAATGTTTTGTAAAAATTTATACTAAAACTCGGAAAATTTTCTGTAAAAAAATTTAAACAAAATATTTGAGCAAAAAATAATAAAAAGGATCGGTATAGGACAATATTCTGAAAATAAAAGCCCCAAAAAACTCGTCAATTATAGCAGTAATATGCCATAAAATCAATTGCTTCTTCGATTGTAAGGCTCCTAGATTTTCAACTTTCTAATAACAATTTTCATCAGTTCTTACTAAGGAGCTACTCGCAGTTTTCATTTTCCTCCTTAAAAATTGTTTTGCTGAATTTGTATGACAAAGAGGGGAGGTAATAAATTTTAATTTTTAAAAATGTATATCGGAGCTTTTATCAACATAATAATAATATAATTTCCTTTATAATAGGAAACCGCGATACCATCAGGATTTCCATTCTTTTAAACTTCTCTTTATCGTAAGTTTCTATTAGTACAATTTTTACTTTATGTGTTATGATTATGGCAATATCAAATATTTTTTTGAAATCTTTTTTTAACATCAGTTCAACAACAAAATTAGTTCAGTTTACTAACATATTATTTTAAAATTATGTTTACTTTTTTAAAAAATTAAAGTAGTTGGGAGCTTTTCGAGAGTAGCTGTAATATCCAAATAACAAAAATTTATTTATAAAAGCACAAACAAAATTTGTGACGTATATGTTGGCACTATTAATTATTACTACCTATACTTTGGATTATAGGTAGATACTTATAGATGATGTTTTCTATAAATTTAAACAATTTATAAAATCAGTAGGTACTTAAAGATATTTTATTAAATTTAACTTAGTTAATTAAACGAGTAAAATATTTTTTAATTTTAACATAAGCTTTCAGCAGTGATCCCTGATAGTTATCAGTTATTAATAAAGATCTGATGATATCAGTGAGCACTGCTGAAAGCTTATGTTAAATTTAAAAATTATTTAAAGTTTAATTTAATATTAATTCTCATAAGTTAAAAATTTAAATGAAGATATTTTAGTTAACTTATATATTTTAAAACTGACAAAGATCAGTTTTAACATCACCTCCAGTTGAATTGTAAATTTCGAAAAGGGCCCATCTGGAGTTTTTATCAAAATTGACTTGGCCGCTTTTTTTCCATGTACATAGAAACCAGTTATGGGCCCTTCTCGCTAATAAAAATTTTTGTATTTTTATTTTATTCAATAACGTGGGTATTTTTAATACTAAAATCACCAGCGTCCTTGGATGAATTTCGAAAAGGACTCATCTCGGAAAACTTTATCGCTCGTTTTCTCAATTAAATTTCCCTTCAAAAAAAAGTTAAAACGTCAAATGTTTCAACAGAAAATCAGTTTTTTGTGTTTCCTGAAAAATTTTAATTTTCAGAGCCCTCTTCGAAATTCGCAATTCATTGAAAGATTCGGTTAATTAACTATTAGTTACAGTTTTTGGTGAATGTTTTCGAGAGGACAAATGAATAAAATACAGAAGGACATGTCACTAAGCAATTAATCAAAAACTTTAATTAACCAAAATTAATTTTTCTGTCGGTATATCATACAGCCTGATACCATCTGAAAGATTTTCAGCTTTATAGCAATTTTCATTTCGATTTCTTTAGTTCCTAACAGTTTTTCTTTCACTCATAAAAAAATACAAAGTTAAGTTTGCAGGCTCATTTAAATCATAAAGATTTTCTGAAAATATTGCAAAAATCTTATTCTTCTTCAAACCCATTAATTCTATGGAATCCCTTGCAGATTTATTTATATTTAAGGCTTATAAGCTAACTGTTTTATAATATTATTGCAGATGCTTTCAAGAAACAGAATTTTAAAATTAAAAATTAAATACCAAAAATTTTAATTTTTACTGAACAAAATTAAACAATTGCATAATTGGATAAGATAATCATCAACATAAACAGAGGTGGACTGGTCACATGAATATATTCAAAATTCAGCATAGGCCGACTCTTAAGGCTGATGTTATCTTTTTTTAATTAAGTACCTGATATTTTAATTTATTGACTGATTAGGATTTGAAGAATAATTTATTG
This sequence comes from Podabrus alpinus, assembly GCA_932274525.1. Classification (NCBI taxonomy): domain Eukaryota; kingdom Metazoa; phylum Arthropoda; class Insecta; order Coleoptera; family Cantharidae; genus Podabrus; species Podabrus alpinus. Next base: position 74,064,778 of record OW026457.1, read on the forward strand.
ATTTACGGTTTAAATCCAATGTCCTGTTCCAAATCACAACGATCTCAGTATCACTTTTTTTGATATTCATTTTCCTTTATAGTAAAACTTATAGTTCGTTCTGTAACGTGTTTAGTATTTATTTTCAAGAAAATCACCTACGGCATTCCTCGCTTTTGTTTCGTTAATGATTTGAAAGTTTTATATCTTAAACTTAAGGATAAATTAATGGAACCACCGTGTCTTTTGATATTATTTATTAATCTATTTAGTACAATTCAAATGCGGACAGTTGGAATTTATCTACAATTACTAAAATAATTGCTAAAAACGACGATGAAAAATTTGCAGATATTTTAAAGATGCCGGGATTGCAAGAAAAGTACAAACTGTTCAATAGAATAATCCTATTTACCTCATGGTCCCATTTAACCACATTGGCTGAACCAATTCGAAAATTGTGTCACCAACTGATACACTGATACAAAGTATAAAATTCAGTAATATTATTGGTTTCAATGAATTTTCCATGTAAATATACATTATAAAGCAGTAGTCACTTAAACTCGCTGTTATATGTAGTAGTGAAAATTGATAGTAATCATTAGAGTCCGGATTTATATGCGTTAAAAACCATCAACATAAGTTTTTCATATGCGGTTAAATTAGTCGATTATATGCGGTAATATTGCTGAAATGTGGGTAATATACGGTTAAATGAAAACAAAGAAATATACTGCAAAACTAGAAATTTTTAATATTGTGTACTACATACCTATGTATGTATGTACATCAGTAGGTACTCGTATATAATATAATTTATTGAAATTAATATCAGCAAACTTTCTGGATCGGGAGGGCCAAGATTAGTTTTGATCACTTCTAATAAATAACGAAACAAATAAATAAGGGACAATAAAAATTTTAATTTATTGATTTAAAAGATTTTAGACGTGCTTGATGTGATTTTTCTAAATTTAAAATGTGGAAACTCAAAGAACGGGTTCAGAAAATGTGTAGCCATAAATAAATGTATATGACAAGAACGGATTTTGTACAAGTTTTCCGAGGTTTTGTGGGTCACGGTGTATATGCGGTTTTATGAATAATAATTTTATATGCAGTAAAACTGTAAAATACTGAACTATATGCGCAATAAAAGTTCATATTTTGCCTTGTTTTATAGAGAAACGTCTACTAAATACTAACAATCAGCTTTTTACGGTATAAGAAATAAAACATATCAATCTGAACTCTTGTAATCATATCTGTATTTTTGGAATAACCTCAAAAATGTATAAACCACTTTTCAGAACTAAAATGTACAAATTTTCAAGGGTAATAAGTTTTAATTCGGAAAAGTTTTCATCAAGCAGTCTTGTTTAAAAATGATTTGTTGTTAATGATTTATACAAGACTTTATTAACTTTCACTTTAAGCCTGACGATGTCACTTTGTGCTTTTTAGTGCGGAAGAAGTGGTTTGTGTATTTTTTAGTACAGCGCCATTAAAGGAAAATTCCGTAGACCTACCTTTCCACCTCCCATCCCTCCCCGATTGATTATTTATATCGGTTCGTTTTGTTAATTATCTGATACCCCTAATTCAGGATAATACAAAAACCCTTTTTAAGTCATCGAATCAATGAATTCTTCTTCCTCTTCCACAGTTGTATCTTCTCTATTCTATCTTCCGTCGGTCGTTCCCATCTCCATTTCAAGGCTGCTGTTTGTTCTATCACATCAAGTAATTTTTTTCTGAATGACGTTTAGCATCTATGACCACAGTAGTGGATTGGTGTGTTCGCTGGTTGATACTTCATGAAATTTCCTAGCACGGCCCTCCGGTGAACATCAACACTCTGTGGACGAGTAAGAGCGAACGACGAGATACCGGATAACACGACCTTATCTTCGTAACGTTGAGTTGTAAAGTAAGGGAAAGAGGATGAGCGAAGCCTTGGGCCTGTTGAGCTAAATCTGCTCTCCGTAATATCTTTATAAATTAAGTAATATTTCAACAAATTTTCGTCGATGTCGTGCTTTACCATTGCGGAAGGAATTTATCTGTGTTTTATAAACTTCTCTTCTTGCACTTAAAAACAGTTCTATAAGGGGGTACTAGATATTGATGCTCAACTAGGAAAAATTCTAGAAATCCAATGAGTCGCAGCTCAACAATTATTGCGGTGTAAAAAAAAGTAACATCGTCATCCAATTTTTGGAATAAGTTTTGGCACAAAGGTTCCCAAATTCATAATCGGTGATTTAGTTCAAGCCGCACAAAATTATCGAATTAATAGACAGAGCATGGCAGTATAGTGTACCATGATTGAGATATTAAATTATATTCCTGGGTTCGAATCTCAGTGAAGTAATAATTAATTACTTATTTATCTAATTATAATTAAAATATTTCTGTTTTTATAGGTATTGAGAATTAATATTGAAGTAAACTTTAAAAAATTTAACTAGTTAAACAAATAAAATTATTTTTTCAACAGCTTTCAGCAATGTTGACTGCTATTACTAAAATCATCTGATATCTTCAGATGGTTATTAATAATCATATTTTTAAAATTATTATACATCAGTAGAACAGATTGTAGGTACTACCACTTATAGTTATCACTCAAAATAATTTTGATTTAGAGAAATCTCCAAAATCGATACCTTGTAAACACATACTTTGTGAAAATTCATGTTGTGACTAAAGGGTAAGCGGAAAATAGGGCTTTGGCAATCAACGGTACTGTCGTCCATAAATCGTACTAATGGCCTTCTGGTATTTCATAAGTCAGCTAGCTACTCTAGCCCCGACCATCACGACAACCCTTAACCCTTATCCTACAGTTGCGGTTAAATTACTGCTTAAAAGTTACTTTACTGTTTGGAACAGCAATTATAACGTTTATTTGTAAACAAAAAAATTGTTTGCAATAATTTTGCGAAAATGGTTCCGTGGTTGCGCAATCATTGAATGGAACGTGATTTCAAATTACCTCGCCAAGAAATTTTATGTTTTATACCTAAGCGTAACGGGACAAGAATTATTTTATTGTTGTAATTAGTAGCGTCGAGTAATTACGCCATTTGCATAATCATCAAATTTTACTGCTTAATTATGTAATAACACAAATTAAGGTTGAAACTTTCAAGGATTAGAGTATGTCGATTTTAAAAGCTCCGCTTATAAAACAATGTGAATTGAACTAAAACATTGAAGGTATATTGCGTACAAAACGAGTATGTTAAATGAATTAAGATGGCTCGCTAAAGCTATTTAGGGCGAGGGATTTTATACACTCACTCTGCTTTTCGAAATTAACTGACTAGCTCCGGAATTTCCAATAAAGAATACCGCAAACAGCTTCCACATATTGAAAATTTGCGACTATCAAATTTTCGCCAACGAAAAAACGTATCGAGATGACGAATTGACATGTGCACGAGTACCAATTACAGTAGTTTAGAAAATTGTTAACATAAAGATAGTTTTGTCGGGGGATGTAAACCCTTGGTCCTCGGGGACAACTTGACGCTCGATTAAGGCCGCTTAGGGAATGTAATGCACTCGCTAACATGTGGTCATTCAATTATCTTTCTACACTTAATGAATTTTATTATGGACAAAACAAATAAAAAGCTGTTACTTTCATCGATACCCGATTATGGGCAATCGGTTTAAAACGATTGCGTTAATGAAGTGAAGAAATAAAAAAACGAAACCGGGAGAAACAATTCGCTTGATGGGGCAGCACTAAAATTCCGTTAACTTGCAAGATTTGCAAAGTTTATGATTTGTTTGAATTGAATCAATTGTGGGATAATTTTTGATTAAAATGAAAAATTGCAATAGAAATAGTTTTGGGGAGAGCAACGATCCATAACTTTGCGTACATTTTGGTCATGTAATGTTGGTAATGCGGCCATAACATCCAATCAGATGAGATTTATGAGAGGACAAGCTTATAAATTCAACTGCGGGTGGTCCACAAATTCAATTGTGCCAACATAGTAGATTAAGCCGATTGATATTTGGGGCCATTTCACAAACATATAAGAATTTATTGGAATACGCGATACCACAAATCTTCGAATGTTGACAATAAACGCTCGAATTTAATTATGGGGTATTTTAAAAATATACCCACAGACTCGTCGTAATCGAACCTCGTATTAAAGTTTTTGCTGAAAAGGAAGTATTGACATGTTCCCATTGTGATCGTAATGTACAAGTTAATAACTTCCTACATCCTAATCAATAAATAAAAATGAAAAGAGTGAAATTTAAGACGACTGCGGTTTCTAACATGGCAAGCCTCAAATGAAAGAAAATAAATGGATCTTTTCGAGTTCTTAGGGAGGGTTGTTTACATCGGGATTGAAATGCTGAGGGAAACAACGTTAGAAATTTAGATGCGGCTTTGTAAAATAAAAATGTCTTCATTATTTTCGCATACCTCTGAAAGACGAGCTTTAAAGGAAACAAAAAAAAATCGAACCCTCTCTTGCCAAAAGCTTTCTTTGTATTTACTTATTTATTATCCCCGTTCCGTTGTATTGATTGGCCCGTTAGTATATTGTTTAAGGCATTTGGTTTAATTTCGTGAATAAGTTAATGCTGAATTACATAAACTTTCCGTGTCTAGACTGCGAGACATTTCCTACTATTAAATTTAGTAGTTTGAATTAGTAATATCTTGTAGTTTATATTGCTGGTGCAGTACCACGGTGTATTTACTTCTTGGTTTTACTGTTTACTGCATTGCGGTCTCTTTTATACTGACACTTACCGCTTTACATCTTTTTGCATCATCCACCACTAAGTCAAGTCGTAAATATTCTATTTTAAATATTAAATTGTCGGACGATCTGACGAGAACAAACAGTTGCGAAACACTTTGTAAACTTTTTGGTTAGCTACTTTTTATGTTTAATTAAATGCACCACTTCCCATGGAACGGTTTTTCTTCTAAAATTCAAGTCATACATTTTTATTACATAACAACGAATTTGAATACCTTGCACAAACGGGCATAATTAAAATTAAAACCATCGTACCATAACGCTGTAATTATATGGAGTGACAGTGAAAGCACCCATCATGAAACGAACTACACATTTCACACCTTGCTTAACTATTCGGAGCCGTTAGGGCTTTACAATTCACGTGAAAGGGTGGACCCTTGCACTGTTCACACCTCGCACTTTCAAACACCATTCATATATTCACACCTCGTTCGAATGTTAGCATGCCATGTTTTGTATACGAATTATAACCACACGAATTGTTTGGTCTGGATTGTTTTATCGCAAGAAATAAGATCTCCTAAAAAGTTGTATAATTACAGGTAGTTAAGGTCCGATGTATGCGGTTGATTGACCCAGAATGTTTTTATTCAAATTATTGCATCAAAATTCCTCAAAGCACTTAGGTGTGTCTGTTTTGAAAAAGTTGAGAAAAGGTCAGAAGACCTTGCGATTGGAAATGTCAGCTTTCAAACTTGACCTTTCACTTTTGAACGGTGAAACGCGTAAAAGCTTTATCAAGGTTATTTAGAGCTATTTTAAAATTGGAAGGGAATTAAATAGATTGTAATTATTATAGGAAATAGAATAAAATCGATTAGGAAGTCCGCGGCTTAAACGCATACTGCGGAAGGAAACTTCAAGTTTGTTTGTTTTCGGTTTATAGGTTCTTATTTGTCTACTGTAAGTTTTTTTAACACCTCCGAGCAAGTTGCGTTAGAAAAATGCGACGGAAAAGATGACATTTCATCCCAAATCAAAATTTGGGGTGCTTTACTGAACAGTAAAGTGCTGTAATGTAAGGCAGCTGTAAGCGCGAATCTATATGTATAATATGTGTTTATAAAACTCGAGATGTAATTAATATACCTATAACAATTAATTCTAACTCCAACTGGAGTCAAATCTAATTTAACTGAACAATGCACCTGCTGCTTTACCGCACGATTACTTTGTCCGTATACAAATTTCGACTAAAGCACGCTTGCGATTGGAATTATTAAAAATATTCATGTCTATAGCCACTTTACGAGATCAAAACAGGATTCCACAAATGGATGTGTTTTCCATTTTAGAAGTGGAAAACGTGATCTCGCGAGAGATTTCTTTTTTTGAGATAAAGAGTTTTAGATGCTTTAAGCACATCTAGGCACATCTAAGCACTTTAAGGCATATTTTGTGTTCTCAAAATTTGATTTGTAATTAAATTTAATATTAATTGAAATATTAAATTTTTCTATTGTAATATATAAATTTTTTAATAGTATTGACTGCAAAAGTATAATTAAATCGATATCACAAAATTATGTATAATATAGCAGTTATATTTGACAAATAAAGTCGCATTCACATCACACTGATATGATTAATTTTGTGATAAATCACAAATTCCGTCTCAATGACATTACAGCGCTTGATATCACAAATAATTATAATATTATGATCACATAATTACATCGCAGTGATATCACAAGAAAAGTTGCTTCGATATTACTGGAATATCACTCGGTTGGATACCACAAGCAAGTCACAAACCTTATCGCAAAGATGTCACACCTGTATAACAAATAAACCATGAATGCAATATCACCGGGGATTAATTAGGAAAACGTTGTGAAAAATTTATAATAAGCTTTGTTTTAAAATTTGATTTGAAAGTATTAAAAGAACATTTTTAGGTTGACTAATTTCCTTTCTAAAAAAGCTTACAATAATTAAAATCAAGTAAGTTGCTAAACGATTTTAACGCGAACGAAACATCAAAAACTTTTCTTCGATTTGGAAAATATTGAAGGAATTTTTCCCATGGTTCCATGTTTCATCGATTTGCAATATTATTTAGTTCTTGTAATTCTATCATGTCTATTCGTAAATCCGTGACCATTTAAACTTTTTTGTTCATAATTGATTGTACTCTATCCTTCTTCTTCTTCAGCTTTGATGTTTTTTCAAACATTCAGTTCACTCTTCTGCTTCATGAGGAAGAGGTTTCTCTCCCCTATTCTCTATTAACAAGTCCAAATATGAAAATGCCACCACGCGGTATTTTATAGAACTATTATAAAACTAGACAGCTTTGGCTGTGCGGCCTAAGGGCCGCACTGAGTCAATTGCGACAGTTATCGATCTATTTTCTATATTAAATACAAACTCTATTTATGTACTTGCGCATTGTATTGTGACTATTTTCTTTACGTAAATCTGTTTTTAGGGACCATACTATTTGTTTACATTCGCCAGCGCCACCAACGCTAATTTCAGTGCCCAATTGCTAAAAGTTTGTTCATTTATTATCTTAAAATCCCTTTGATTTTTTCTGTCTTCTTTAACTGTAAATGAATATTAATTGGATGATAATTTACAAGTTTGTAAAATAAAATTTTCATCCGGCTCGAAGGACCAACAATCAATAATGTGAAAATAGATTAGGTAATCTTTTTTTTTGTTCAAACAAAAAGTAAACCTTTTTATGTAATTTAATTCAAAGAAATAAATTTTTTGTACAATAAATAAATCGTTAATCGTAACAAACATATCACAAAAAGGACTAAAATTGAATGGGTGTGTGTAGTAATGTACGCTCTAATAGTTAATATAAAAGAAAATACATTAATAAAATTTACTCTATGTATGTAGGTACACGTTATATGTTGACTAAACATCTGTCAACAGACCTCCCTTTTTTTGGAGTAACCTATCATTACCTTTTATCATGATAATGATGAGTCTGATTACAACACATAAGGTACTGTGTATCTTTTATCGTTTTTTATACTTACACTGTATTTACGGGGGCCGTTCTTTGGCAAAGGGTTACCAATGTTTGAACATACAAGAATTCGATTCTTTGTTCGGATTATAATTTTTGAACAGACATTTTTCTATTCTATTATTCGACCAATCACATTTAATTCCGTAATTATAACTTACTAAACAGAATTAAATTATAGGAATTTACTAAATGTAATGGGTTTTAATTGGTTGTTATACCTTAACAAATACCAAAATAATGAGCCAAATACCATTTAAGTGAATTAATTTGTAATATACAGAGTCACTGAACCTTTACGTTTTTTGTTACGTCTACTAATTTGTATTTTCAAATCTCAAAATATAATTATCCTAATATTTTGATTAAAATTTTTTTTTTTCAGATTCAAATCGTCCGGTGGAGGAGGTGGAGAGAGAAAGGGGGGGTAAGTGACTTTTTTTAAATTTAAGACATAATAATACAAAATTAGGTTTAGCACATAAAATAAAAATTATAATATTGGCAAATGGAAAGCACGTGCATGATGGGTTGCCTAACTCAAAACATCCCTTGCACAAACGCGAATAAAAAATGAAAAGAATTTTGTTAGCTTTGGAGTATTTTATTATTTATAAGGTATCTTATCTACCTCATATACGGTACAATTTGCTAGTTTAAAAGTAAAATCTTACTTGAGGGAAAACGTAGAAAATTTGCGTCTCTCATAAATAATTCAAACGCTTGTGAACGAGCCCTTATAAGAATTGGGTGGCAATTTACATATTGTTGTTTCAGTTTAAAACACCTCGTGGTGGAGTTTGTGCGCAAGCCGGATCAATATCAAGTTGGCTTTTAAATTTTTACAACCTTTAGCTTACATATTGAAAAATCCACCAATAATCAATCAATTTGCGCATTATACCAGCGATAAAATTTTTTCGAAACGTCAGGGGTGAAATTCGATACAGTCGAAATGTTCAAGTAACACTTTAAATGTTGTCAATGTGATGCGCCACTTTTAAAAAGCCTCATAGTTGTCACACTTGTTATTTTAAATATTGACTGGCTACATCTTAGCGTTTAAAATAACACGAGACACCTTGTGCCATGTCATATTTTAACAGACAATTTGTTTCCTTCCTAAAAGTAATTATTAATTTTTAAGAAGATGCTTAAATATCTAATTGATACCATAAGTTACTTGGGTTAATTGGCACTCATGCAACAACCAATTAGTTTTGCACAATTCGGAATAGTTTATTGCACAACTGTGCATCGAGGGAATAAGATAGGAAATAAAACTTCCAAAATGGATAAATAAAAAAACATGATTGCCCTTAGCATGGAAACCGAAAGGAAGCCGTATATCCAATTAGAGAGTGAAAGGAAAAATGCTCGCGAGTAAATATCTTAGAAGGAAAACCAAGGAAAATTAAATATTTTTGCCACCAGTTGTAGAAAACATAGAGATAAAACTCAAAAAATAATAAGTCGATAATTCAATAAGAGTCCATAATTTGCTAACCTAAAGAATTGTGTGAAAACCACACTACTTATAGAAAATAAATTTAATTAGACACAAAAGCGTTTATAAATGGCGAGCAATGTTTTGAAGAAAATTTCTATTTTATTTCGCTCAACTAATACTTATTCGTTTTCATTTAATCTCGCACTTCTTTGCTATATAGCAAGCAGTCATCGTCGAGCATACATACACAAACCCAAGTTCTTTAAATTCTATTCAATTTAATTCCAGTGCACCCCTGTCATTCGTTCATTTTAGCTTAACAAGTTAATTCCAATCCGCTATGCAGTGGCGCTGTTCGGTGTTCCCTTTTAAATCAATTCCGTCGTTTCAAAAATTCAAATTGGTTGACTGCTTTTCGCCTGACTAAAACGTGCAGCGAAAAAAATTCTTTTATAATCTGATAGTTTACCTAAATTAATTTCCCTACTTAGGAATGAAATCCTAAAAAATCCGCGCAATTTCGAAAAGGCGAAAAGAAAAACAAATTTTAATTGATTGTCCTGTGTTTTTTAAAAGCAAATTTTTTGGTAATGCGCAAACACTCTAACATCCAATTATTTTTCTTTTCGAGTTGCTTCAAGAAAGTCTCGGTGTTTGTTAAAAGTGCCAAACGAGATGGAATATATTGGTATTATAAAAAAGCGCCTTTTATAATGTGATTCGTATGTACGCTATTGGCGCTTATTATATATTTTATTTTTTCTCGACGAAAAATAAGGCACCTAGTTAAATTTTTTGTTGCCAATGCACAAATTTAATAAGCGATATATTATTTGTGAGGAAAAATAAACGAAGCCGAAATTGAAATACGAGGTGGATAAAGTTTTGACAAGCGCCACAACGGTACTGGCGCCAAATATTGAATTACTTCTGTCGTGAGAGCTTCCGTCGTTTGTTGTTTTTACAAAATATGTTGTGATACGGTTAGTTCTCTTGTCAAACTTGGATTGTTCTTCAGTTTTACATTTTCAAAACCGACTAATTTCCTTCGAAAATAACTTTTCAAATGTGAGGTTATGTTTTACACCTGAGATTTTCTAGATTTTGTACTAAATTTAGTGATTGGAATGCTTTCGGCTTTTAAATATCAAAACTATTTATGTGTTTTTGGACAAAAATTCAAAATAAAGAATTAATAATGATTCCTAAAACGCTTATAAAGGCCGCCGCAGGCGATTTTTTTTACAATTTCTACAACGTAAACTAATATTAGGAACGTTTAGGAAAATTAATTTATAAATAAATACCTTGCAGAACTTAGAACTAATAAGTCACCCCATATGGATAAAAATTGTAATAATCTCCTGTAATTCAAATCTGTCCCAGAAAACTTTAATAAACATTGATGGATATCCATTTAAGAAACCATGGAAGAAACCATTTAGTAGCGAATGACCAGGAGTTCAATAAATAAATTAAAGTTAAAAAATAAAAACCAAATTAGAAAGAACAGCAATTGCCTTTCCAAATACTAACTGTAAAAGTATTACCGCTAAATTTCATATCATTATCTTAAAGGGTTTCTTATGTCTTTGAAAAATAAAACCAAACCTATTATTTTTATATTTCAAATTCACAATATATAAGAAATTCCTTAAGATATCTGTTGAAAATTTAGCCACAATAGTTTTGAAGTAATTTAGAAATGCACCATTAAATTTCTAAATTATGGTTCTAGTGTGTCCGGGGAGGGGGGGGGGGCAAAATTTATAACAAAATTGGGCATCTTTCTCAAATTTATAATCAATGGTATTGATTAAGTTTTATGTTACATTATAAAATATTTATTGGGTATAGGTCTTTTAATATTTTAATAATATTATCCAACGTTTTGGGCCATTTAAATTTGGCCCATTTTCAAGGCTAAAATGTAAATAATAAACACTTTTGGATTGAAAGTAAATCTCAATTATTTTTTAGTCTTGAAAATGGGCCAAATTTAAATGGCCCGAAACGTTGGATAAAGGGCTCCGCCACATAGCCTGTGCTGTGCTATGCTATGCTCTGTGTTATGTCAACACAAACGTTGAACAATGGCATGGTCCATTTTGCGCATGACCATGCCATTGGTCAACGTTTGTGTTGACATAACACAGAGCATAGCATAGCACAGCACAGGCTATGTGGCGAGCCCTTAATACGCAATTATTGGGGATATACCCAATAGATACGACGACATTACGGCAGTATTACAAGCGCCTGGTGTAGTTCAAAAAATTATAACGGGTGGCACCACTAAATTGGGAAACATAACAAATTGTTATTTCATTAATAAATTAGTTAATACTAAATTACTAATAAATTAGTAATTTAGTATATTATCAGAAAAGTGCATACATTAATTTAATTTTCATTTTAATTAATAAATTGTTACGATTAAAAACTTTTTATTAAAAATAAAATTTACACTTAAAACGTTATAATTAATAACTTTCTGGTATGTTCCTACTGCTTGTTGCTTGTATCAGTTTACCAAACATAGCAAGATAATTAATAATTATGATACTGGAAGTTTATGAATTCATTCGATATTGATTATTTCGTAGAAAAAAATAAATGAATAAGTTTACAATACAGCAATTTATTACTTAAACCTTCCAATTTACTACCACCATCTGTTTAAAAAATTTTATTACACCAATTGTTTCCAAAACTTTCCACAAGGTTGTCGTATCTGACGATATTATCCTAAATAAATAAAAGTATTACGAAAAAGTATATCATATCATGATGTATTCATCAAAAGTTAATTTCATTGATCGATAAAACTCCGAGAGAGTTATTTCCCATTACATGATAAATCCGGCCCTGCTAAGTTCTGAAATATCAATTTTTTAAATGCATGTTAAATCTGAATGTCCTAAAATACGCAGTGTCATGCGCATAACCTTACGTTTCCACTGATTGTCCAATAATAATTGAATTAAACTCTTTGATAGTTCGCGTCGCTCAGGATGTTAAATATGGTAAAAATCCGGGTTCCGGGTTTGAATCCCGACTTTTAAACGAGCAACGACACTCATGATCGTCATAATAATTTAGCGACTTGAGGTAGGAAAAATATAATTTTCTAAAGTTTCTTTTAAATAACCTTTTGAAATTTTATTTCTTTAAAAGAAATTTTATTATGAACAAACCTGATTACTTAAAAAAAACTTAATAATTTTGAATTAATTAAACAATGACCTTATAATTAAATAAAACCAAATAATTTGGTTGATCGCGAGTTTAGTTATCAAAATTTTGAATCCTGATCATCAAATTAAATTCGTTATGTCATGATCCAGAAATTTCATTGAACTGTTTGACTTCTGAGTAATCAGCAAGTGGAGGTGGACTGGCAATCTTATTTTAAAGCAAGGAAATTTTAAACAGCCCTCTATGACGACAGACTCTTTGTGATTTGAATAGTTATTTCCAAAAAATGTACAAAATAAGAAGCATTAGAATGGCAATTTTTATATGATGGATGTCTGCTCTGAAGTTTAACAATATCTGCGCGCAGCATATTTTCACAAAAATAAAAAAAATATTAAAAACTTTATTCAACAAAATGCGAGAATCTCAAAAATAAATTCCAAAAAGTTGAATTATTACATTGTCAGTGGTGTGTAATGGCGATTATTTTTCTAGAACATCGCATTTTATGAAGCTTTTCAACGATAACTGTTCTATCTTTTAATTTTCCAAAATTTTAATTAGTTTTTCCAAAATATTCCGCCAGATTTAGATCTAAAATTGAAAAAATACTTGCGAGTTTCAATTAATTAGAATTGATGCTTGTCATGCTTTATGTCTTGATCTTCATTCTTATAGCACTAATAGCAACTCGTTTATAAATAGTGCCGCAGGTGATTTTCCGATTGTATGAAAGAATGTCTCTATGTCCCACTAAAGATAGCTAGATTTTTGATCACGATAAGTAAACCCAGGCGAACGTTCCATACAATATGGTTACAATAAAAACAAGTTGGAACTTGCTTCAGCAGCGGTTCCTAGGCTTCTATACATACAACTACTTTTCTGGTGTGAAAAGTTGTTGTTATCTGGTTATTTTTGATCGCCATATAATGTACCATCACATAATCAGATAATCTGCACCAATTAAATTTTTTGCGGTTGGTAATTATCATTTACTATATAAGTAATAACAATCAAACTTTTCCATTCTATTCGAAACTTTACTTCTCTGTAATGTATGGTCCTTTTTTTGAGGTGGACCAATCCTCTCCTTTCTCTTTTATTTACAACTTAACTTCACTAACCACATCAATAAAAAATTATTTTTTCACATCAAAGTAAAATCAAAAATCAGTTCTTAGACCTCTATACACACAGAGTATTTCCAACACGATTTGAAACGCTCTGTATGATTTTGAATTATGCGGACAGACAGACGGACACGGAGCCAGATCATAAGGCTTCTTGCTATACTTTGTATAGAAGCCTAAAACAAAAACTTCAAAGAGCACAAATCAGTAGAAGTGAATTAATCTTGTATAAAACAGGATACTGAAACATTTCCGGTAAAATTCATGGTATTAAAAATCTATTTTGTTACATTTTTAAATAACATAAACGGTCCGTTATAGGACGATCTGCATTTGAGCAAGTTTGTGGCAGTAATACGACGCAGTTCATTTGATATAATATTCTGCTGTCCTTAGTTAAAACGTCCTAACTAACAACTTGAATTTTATAAGTAAAATTTATAACACCTTCTTCAATATAGTGATTATATCAAATAATTGTAACAATTCAATCTGTAAAATATTATAACATCGATATAAAGTATTTTTCTCGCGGAAGAACAATTTGTTAGTTAGGACGTTTTAATTAGGGACGGCAATATATGATCTTAACTTCGTTGATTTAAAGAATTTTTATACCGCGATTGCTACATTATCATCTAGTAGATTATATTATTGGAATGGGGTATGGAAATATGCAGAAGTTTCATTCTTAGGATATCCGTTCATATGAAATGTTCAGAATTTTTTTAGTACAACTTATTTACATCATTCAAGTTCAAGTGTTAATTTTTATCCGAATTTACATCCGAAGGTTTCGGCTGCCATGACAACTAGTTTAAATAATTAAATTCAAATTTAAAAATGTTACGAAACCTAAAAAACGGGTTGAGTGGTAACGAGTAAAGTCGTGCTCGTAGTGGAGCCAAATTGGAAATGCTCTTTAATTTAAATGCCCGGGTGGAACCTTGAACGTGAAATTGAATTTTACTGATGGCTTATTTGACTTAAATCGAAGTATTTTTGACTGATGAATTTTCATTAAAAACCATAACAAATCTGAAAAAATTTCCTGCAAAAAGTTCGTGACGACATATTTGTATATGTAACAATTTAGTGGAATTCTTACCGCTAGCCCATAGTCGAAAATATTCTTAAGCCGGCCCTGATTACACATTATATCGTGATTTAGAAATCACCATTAAACGAAGTTCCATGATTTGCAACATTTAAACATTGAAACAATAACAAAATTCTAACAACGTGAAAAGTATGTAAAACCGAATAAATTCTTCAGCTATAACTAAATATCTAAAAGAAATAGAAAATCCATTGCTGCAGCTAATTTTTTTGTATGTTTTCCAACGTTATTTAACTTGTCAAGTCGGGAACCACGTCGTAGAATCCACTCTGTGTGATCGCAAATTTAATTTTCTTAGTGCATTACCTTCTTTCTTAATATTTCGAGAGAACAGTAATTTGGTCCAAACAATGACTAAATAATTGATTAGGGAATAAAACAAAAGTTCGACAATTTTATTTTCCAATTAAAAACGTGTTTTTATCGAAAGGATATTAAATAGTCGCGTTTAAATCTTCATTCCTAATTGGCCAGTCTGGAATCTAGCTGAACTATTATCCTGGCTTGTTTTACTATTTTCAATCCACCACAAATGCATTCCTTCCAATTTTTTCTGCACGCTTATAATTTAGTCTCGGAACAGTTGAACTGGAGTTGAGGTTCGAGTAAAGGAAATTTTCTCGTCAATTTCCTTTTAACCATAATTTGAATAGCCCCGAGAATAAGTTTAATTATTAACTTAAGAAAGGCGAATTTTTCTAAGACGTGAATAATTTTTAAAAGTTATTTTGTGAAAAGTTTTTCTCGTCTTTTCTAGCAGGAGCGCTGTTGGAAACAAATGAGGCAAATTGTCTTTTAAATAAGTTAAACGGCGTTAACAAAAGAGCCTGTCACTTCGGGCAAATCTCTAATTATGAAATTATCAAGTTATTAATAAGAAAAGTAATTGTCACTTTAGTTTCCAATTAACTAACTGGTAATTGCTTTAGAAGTTCTTGTTCTAAAATTTATTATATAACCAAAAGAGTACCTTACAGTGAAAGCAGTTTAATTAATATCGTTTCGTAATGACTGGCATATTTTAATGTGTCTGTTCGATAATATAAAATAATATGGGCTCTATTTTTCTGACAGGTAATTTTATTTGTAAGATTACTTGGTGTGTTTACTTATCGTTAATGAATATTGATTAAGAGGTTAAGAGGGTGATGGGTAGTTTTTGGGCGGAAAATATTTTAAATAGTAATTATAATAAATATGAGATAAAAAGGTATAAATCTAAGTCAATATGGCTGCCAAGTGAATGCTTAAGGGCTTGGAGTTTCCAGATGACTCCGGTTAGTAAGGGGATGTTGATAATGAGCTTCTGACGAGCTCTCCCACCCTCGCTACGCAGTTATAACTCCAAAATATGGGGATCGGAAGAATTATTATACAGCTTTTCCGCTTAGAAGCGTGCGGGGTGTTTTTGGGGTTTAACTCTGTTTGCAACGGGGACTTTAACTGCTAATGGAAAGCACAGATTTTTGTTATAATTCAATTTTTTCCTAAATCAATTTTTCTCTTTATTATTTACAAAATAATGCGACCTAAAAATGTCGGTTGATACCTCACGCTTTAAAATCGTCTGTTCCATTCCTACTTCCCCAAAAACATTTTCATCATAAAATTTACACTGGTCGACTGTAAAGTAAGTAAACATTCAAACAAGCTGAACATTATTCACCGTTCTTTTGTCTTCAACATAACACCACGCCATTTTGTAACATGGCGGAAGCTTGCAGTCCTCTTCTAACTACTGCTCACATCGTATATATTACGTGACTTTCATTGTTTCGTTTCCTCCCAATTTTATGTTCGCTCAACTTAATATTCAACGTGGTCAACTAATTAACTTAAAAAAGTTGAAAAACCACGTTTTCTCTAAACATTATCCCTTTGTCATTTCTCTTTAACATCCGCACGCACTGTTTTAGCTTATTATACAGAAATCTCGACCCAATTACGCATTTTCTTTAATCGTCGGAAAATAATCCAATATTTTTTTGAATTCAAGTATATCGTATATCCAATCATCAATTATAAAAAACGCGTTACGATTATTTAATTAAATTTTAATATTATATCATCTGACACCGGCAGGTTAGTTCAGTTTCGAATCCCACTCCAGAGCGGGATCAATAAAATTTTAACCATTTATAAGCAACGGTTGCTGATCGACGTGCCAAAAAATAAAATCAAATCAAGTCGTTAAAACTTAATATTGGCATTATTTATGGTGAAAAGGACAAAGACGAAAGGAGATCTTTGTATTATGCATTATGCGGGCATAAGTGAGAATTAATATGATAAATGGTAATTCTAATATAAATAATTGTCAATTGTAGCAAACATGCGCTTAGTGGATTTAATGGTGCATAAAATATGCGTTGGTAGTAGAACGTTTGATAAATGACCGGGTATGTAGTAATTAGATTAGTCTAATGTGGAAGCGGATAGCACTGAGCTTCTCTCCGAGGGTTACAATAAATTTGCATTTTTTATCGAATTTTCCGATTTTTATTTCAAACCCAAAAAACATTTGCACACCTACCGGATACGATGGGGTAGGCATGTAGCAACCATATTATACGAGATTTGTGATACCAAGGTCTGACCCACTGATGTTTATCAAAACTTTTTTTGTAAAGGCTTTGAAATAATAGAAATATAAGTACCGGGTACTATAGCAATAAGAATAACCTGCTTTGAGAATAAGAAATGTGTTGCACTGACAGACGTTTGAATAGTGCTACCCACACATTCATTAAGTCTTTACACCCCAAATATGCAGAGTTGTTAACGTCAACCTTCATAAAATTTTTACATCCAGTTAGCATACATACGTGCAATTCATAACTCACAAATTTTTTACTCTTGTAACATCATCCATAATGTAATGTATTGAATTCTTCGTAATGACTAATCAAAATTTCGTCCACTCTTAATTACGACGAAGGCCCGAAGGAGACAATAGTGTTGATGATGACCAAGCTATTAAGAGAGGCGGACACCATCAGAGTTAAAGATACAACACAGCCTCATAATTTTAAATAACCCTTAGAATGACTAAGAAATGCCCATACATTTACTCT
Source organism: Podabrus alpinus (assembly GCA_932274525.1). NCBI lineage: Eukaryota > Metazoa > Arthropoda > Insecta > Coleoptera > Cantharidae > Podabrus > Podabrus alpinus. The sequence continues at coordinate 74,082,532 of OW026457.1, forward strand.
TAAATAAACAGATTGTATGCTGAAAGTGAAACCATCGATGGAGTTTACATTATTTGTTTACAAATTTCATAGAGGTGCCGTCGGTTTTAAATTTTTTTGTATTGTTACGAATGTAATAATAATTAGAGTTTCCATAGTGCAGGTCATAGAGGAGGCCTGAGATATATTATTATCGTTTTTATAAGTAGCAGCGTTAAGTTTGCTAATGCATAATAAACAACATCATTTACAGACCTACATAACCGAATTTGTTTTTGCTTGACAAGTGACTTCTTCTTTACCTACTGTCTTAGACCGGTCAAAAAAATTTAAAAATCCTGAAAAGTCATCAAGTAGTATATCGATATAATATACCATCAAATCAACTTCTAATAACTTCAGTTACTAGCTTCTTCGATTGTACGGTAATATTGTGTTTCATTATTTCGAATTTTTAAAATCCAGTTATGCAAGTTTGTATTAAAATTGTAAAAGTGTAAACAACAACTTAAAAGTCATGAGGCTATGTAAAATGCATGACTTTTAAGATTATTCATAGTTATTTTAAAAATATATTTAATAAACATTTTAAAATTTACATTTTCATAACACGCATACTTGAAAAGTTGATTTAAACTTAATAAATTATTAAATCAATAGAAAGAAAACACAAATGTCAGGTTAATAAAAAATGAACGCTTAATCAAAACGTCAAGTGACTACAGCTATCACATATTAACTTATTAAATAATAGCCATTGGCATGCTTCTAAGTCCTGGACATGACCTAAAACTGCATCCCTTCTTGGCGAAAAGATAAGTCATGTCAACTGTAGTATTTCCATTCTTGACCACTACTAAGCAAGGAAATATCTCGGGATATAATTCCGTGGTTCGGATTCCACGTTAAACCTGCATCACAACGATGGTACTGCCAAATTTATCAACGCCAGCGTTTTTTAATCAAAAATTTTTATTAATTGTTAAATGCGCGAATATGACATAAATACACTTTTAATGTCCTGTTTCATAAAACTTACTAAATCACTGATAAATCATTATTATTTTAGTACAGATTTTCTTTTTTTATTTCGGAAAAGGCCTTGTCCTGGAGAAGAAATAGCATACGTGATTCGCACAGGAACAATTCTTGACGGAATTTGCTCGTACTCGGAACTCACCCTCCGAGATTTATGTTTGTGTTTCTGTTGTTTATACTTAAATAACCATTACGCTGTTTTTGGACCAGTATATATGTGAATTCCACATTACGTGTGATAACATCGAAACGCGTTACTTATAACGATATTTCAATTCATTTGGTTCCCATCTGCAATTATCTGATTTTGAGAAAAGCCTCTTATCATTTATTTCAAATCAAGATGGATTTCAAAAGATCTCTTCATCACCAGTTAAAATTCCAGATAACTTCTATTAGTTAAGGATTTTGGTTGTCACATTAGTGATGTGTTTTGTTGCTTTCATTCGTTCATCGATACTAACGTGTAAAATGTAAAAAGAAGATTTTTAAGAGATAAAGAAATGACAATAATCTACATACATACGAGTATAAGTAAACAAAAATTTTAACTAATAGTTAGTTATCTGGAACTTTAACTGGAGGTGAAAGGATCGGCACTTGTTTAACCCATCAAAAATTGCCGATTTAATCCATACTAAATCCTATATTAACCTTTTCAATGTTAAAAAACCTCCCAATCCGCCTCTACAACCTGCACTATTGTTACAAATTAAACTGCGAACCGGATTAACCTAACTTTATCCATAAAAAATACACCTTATCCAAAAAGTCTGGATAAAGTTGAAACAAAATATAAATTTATAACTTTATCCGGGTGATCTGCAGTCTATCCAACCCTTCCTGGTTAAAAATAAATTTCATTTTATAAAAATTAATAAAATTTCTAGGTAGATAAATATTAATAAAAATATAATGAAATACGAAATCATGAATTAAGTATTTATTAGTTCGCATTAGAATAGCAACTTCAATTGACGGTGTTATGAAACAACCAGTTAAGCAACCAATTGAAGTGTTATTACAATGTTATAATAACATTAAAATTAAATAAAATACATGGAATCGTGTAATTGGAGGTTAACTAGCGTAATACACTTTGGCAAAATTAAAAAATTATGTTAATAATTTAGAATGTTTTTTTTTGTACTGTTAATTATTCCTTAATACTATAATTCCTATTTTACCCGGTCCAATATTTATTAAATTTTGAACTATGATTTCTGCGCGTTTTTCAATATAAGGACATGCTAATCACCAATAAATTTTAGCTTAGCTTAGCAACCTGTGTCTGCTCAGCTTTAGGAACTAACAAACAAGATTTGTTGTCAACGAATATTTTCAAGTAATTTTGCAAGAAAAATAATAGGAAAAGTTTGATATTTACCAGACATGCAGGACCCAGGACCCGATGCACCAAACGACGCTTTGAGTTGAGAAAAACCTGTAACACAAGAAGAAATTTGTTAAAATGAACAATAAATGTTGCATAAAAATTTTGGCAAATGCAAAGAATATAAAATTGTTAAGTACCCATATCCGAGGATATTAAACCTGACACCAGGAGAGCTTTCAAAATTCACAATTTGTGTGAATGTGATGGTATAAAATTACACACTGTTCCAACATAATAGCGTGAATATGGTCCATTATTCGTAAATCTAAACTCGTAGAATTATTGACAAAGGAACATTTCGTGCGGTCAAAATACATTTAAAACGATACTACAAATTTAGCAGAGAATTTTGTTTCTTGTAACAGATATTCTGTAAGGTCCAAGTCCCGTGCCAAGAAACTGCTCTCCATTATGTTTGAATAGTGGCTTGTAAAGGTTGTAAGAAGGATTACTAGACTGAGATTATCTTCCTTTATATTCTACTAGCAGATTGTTATATGTGACGGCCACTTAACATGGGATAAACACATAATAAAAATGCGGAAGCGTTTTAAAATGATTTGTTCCGCGTGACACACGATATCTTTGCATCGTGCGTAGAAAAAATTCATTTTCTTTTTATCTCTAATTACGACCGTATTTACTTTGCTTTCCAATAGGAAATACAGATAATAATTATTGACATTTAAATTTGTATTGTCAACCTTTCACATCTGGAAAAAGGACATCCATCCATTGTTACAATTTCAATCATATTAAAGTACGACTGTCGTTAGAGAAAAGTGAACAATATAATAATGGTACAAGGGTTGGAGCTGTTAAAATTACACTATTTATAGTAAAAACACCTTTATTGTAAAATAAAAATCCAATAGAACCAACAGGTCAGGTGTCGTATGTCACGAACCCAATAGGACGAAAAGAGTTTCCTAAAGTGCCTGCTTATTGTCATCCAATTGAATGTTATCTGTATCCTTTAGCACTCAAATATTCTATTGTCTGTAAAAATTTAAAGTGGTTTTACATTCAATTGATTTTTTTCTAAATAAATAAATATTGACGTGACCTACATTTGCTAGATAAGCAAGAAATTGTTAATTTTTCCATTAGGAATGGATTGTCAAGGATAGAATGATCGCCTTTGATTCGATTTATCCTTGCAGTGATTGGTAAATAAATCCCAAAAGTTTTCGAGTTTAGAAAAATATACAAAACCAGATAAACATGTTTTCGTGATACTTATTTGAAATTTCGAGGTTTCCTATTTAATACGTCTTGTGTTCAGTTATTACATGCAAATTTGGTTTACCAAAAGAAACAGATCAATTTTTTATATTACTATTACTTCAATTTTATTAATATATCTGAATTGTTTTAATTGGATTTACTGCAGGATTTCAAAAAAAATGAGTTACGGGACTTCAAAGTTTTTAATTATGCCATCTTAAATGAAGACCCTGTACAAAGTAGTATTGTGTAGCTGCTAAATAGGATTAAAATAACTGCTAGTTTCGCTTAGCAATATGGCCAAATTTTATTGAAATTTTGTGAAGAACAATACGAGAGACATACGAATTTTTAAACACCAGGAAATGGAACATTTGTTGTAAATAATTAACATTCCATATTACATAGTATTATAATATAATCTTTGGCGGTTTTAACAAACAGGGAGGTTAGGCCCGGCCTACCCAAAAATGTGAAAATAAATCATATCTTTTGTGTATACTTACTTTATACTCAAAATTACAACATTTTCCGCATTTACCTATATAAATCGTTCTTTTAGCGACCATGGTCGCAATTTAAATTAAAAGCAAGTGTAGTTTTTAGATAAGCTTGGTATATTTATAAAAAATTAATAATAATTCCCTGGGAGATTTTTTGAAGGTTTCAGTTGAAATGTTTTCTTAAGAAAGCGGCTGCGAGCTATGTATTGGTCAGTGGGAAACCCTGTATATTACTTTATAAAAAATTCTCCTCCTGCAGTTTAACAAACTGTTGGCCTACCCAAAATTTTACCCCATGAGCCGCCGCACACTGGGGCAAAACAGCTTCAGAACTGCTATTAAATCAAATACTATTTTAATTGATTTTTAATTTGGGTATCGCTTTTTGGGGCTGCTACTGGTATTTAAAAAATTCATAGATAAATTCTTAAATATATTTTTATTAAGGAAATCGGATTTATTCCATCAGACACTGACGCGCATGAATGGATTAAGGAGATTCGAATACGCTTAACCTTTGGATCATCCTGTATGAACTGCTTCCAAAAATAAACAAAATTGTATCTAGTGACGCATAGGCGAAAAAAGCGCATAATTTGTAAACGTGAGTGTTTTCTTATAACCAATACCTACTCATTAGGAAAAAAAAGAAGCAAAGCTTGTTCTCCTTTGAAACATAACCAAAAAGCCCAAACACTAATTAAACTTCAGATTTCGACAATAACGTTCTGTAGCGTACTTTTATAAATTACATGCGCTGTAATACAAGTTTAGAATTACTAAAATGTCGCAATATACTTAAAATTGAAAATATTTCAATTCTTAAAAATGCTTCCGGTGGAAAAAAATCGCGTTAATCGGGAACACAGAGGGGCAATCGAAAATTTAATAGAGTATTCTAGTGTGCGTGGGTTAGTGGTCGAAACGTTATGGAGAGGAATCCCTAAATAGCATTTAGTTTTTCATTTTATTGCAGGTTTTAGCTGCCTTTTGCCCCACTGTGCGTCGCCGAATATAATATAAATAATTGAACAAATAATAATTTAGCGATGCATGCGAGAATATAAAATAAGAATAAAAGTGAATTCTATCCTCGCCAAACAGAAAATAATGCTTAGTGTCGACTAGTTTCGCTTTATCCATCTTCAGGGCACAGCTTCAAAACAAGAGGTTCTAAATTAAAACAAATTTAGAAAAATTAAAATAATATAAATAATTTAATTTTAGTTAGGAACAGCAAATTGACTTTAATGATCATTTTAGTTTGTAAGCACTTGTTTTGGCGCTATTGTCCTGAAGATAGTAGTAATAAATCGAAACTAAGCATATGTGGTTTGGCAAGGATATCATTTTATTCACACTATTCACTATTAATTCATTTTATGCAATGCTAACACTTAAAAGTTTATTTTATGACGACTTTTGCGGGACGCATGACCTTCTTCCGTCTCTCATAGAGTTTATTTGTTAATTTCTGTACCAGTTCGGAACAACGGCCTAAGTTAATTTTTTGCACTTTTTGAGATAAATACATATCAAAAAATTCGTTTTCTTGCGCTTTATGGATCTGTATAAAAATCTCAAAAAAATGGACTTAGGCCGTTGTTCCGAACTGGTACAGATTTAATCCCAAGGAGGCTCATTTAAACCCACGCTTTCATAATGTCTCGTTATTCTTGCATTTGTTAATCTTGATATGTCGGTTTCAATTTCCTACTACTGTGAATTTTGTAGTGTATTATTTTTTGTCACTTCACTTATGTACCAAGTTTTTACGTGTTTTCTAATTTAACTTTGACTGATTTGCTTTAAATTTGTACATCCAATAATTTATTTTCAGAACCCGCTATTTGTATTCTTTGATTACGTTTTATAAACCTTTGCATTTTTATACATATCTGTCGGCATTTTATTTATTTTAACGTTTACTTAGTAAGGAATTGCGTCATCCGATTGGAACGACTTATTCATATCAGCGCGTAGGCGTTGAATGTCCGCTCATGCTATTTTATAATGTGCCCTTTATTTTTTACAACCAATGTTATCGTTTGTAATGCGATACATTAATAGACTCTCAAATTTATTTACTATTAATTTGTTACTGTTATTTCCAAATTTAATTTGCAGCTTTTGTTGTCAGCATTGCATAAAATAGTATGAACATCAAACAGTCGACCCACACAGGGCTGCAGTGCTTCCAGAGAAGTAGAAAAAGAACATCTATCGGATAGATAACTTTCAATAAACTTTTTTTCTGTATTTGAACGGTAATGAAAGAATCTCTTCTTCTTCGGGTGCCAGGGGTGGCGAACCTATTTGACTTAAAGTGGCACACGTGAGAATTTCATTGGCACGCATTGGTACGTCAGTTTCAAAATTCCTTGATGGTACTCTTATGGTTGCAGATCTCGGCTTCGCCTCGGCCTGCAAATTCCGCACTCATTATTATAAAGTTAAACGTGGTTAAACTTTAGAAATTTTATATATAAATTACCATTTTATGTAGCACGTGTCACTTTTGGAACTAGAATTTCAAATTTTCGGATAAGTGAGCTCAAAAACGTTCGCCAATCCTGAACTGCGTAGCCTGAATGCATAGGCGACGTTCTCATAAAAGCGAATCCTGTCAAAATTCGTAAAATGCATTGTTTCTTTTTTTCTCTTAAGTTTGTAGCAATTTAGGCTTTTAACCCCCCCCTCTTTATATACCATTGAAGGGTTTTATCCCACACCATTTTAAATTATGAAGGCTTGTTTACACTGTGACTAAATTCAATATTTAACAAAACAGATCAACTTATTCAGTTACGAAATTAAAAAAAAATTATATCCCAAATTGTAGATGAATTTTCCATAAAAATTGTCTTTCATTTCCACAGAAATTTTTCACATAAATTGTGATTGTGTTATGATGCATGGGTACCTTTCTTATAGTAAAAATATTCACGCCGGAAATAAAAACTTCGAGTACTATTTGCAAACTTGTATTGTATAAAGTTTAAGATGGTTTACATAAATGTTTTAACAGTTTTACTACAGCCCAAAGCCGTCAGGGTAGTCGTGTACTTAGAATGTAAACTAATATTAAATGGTTTGTAATTTTTATGATTGATTTTAAAAATCTGTAAACCTTGGTTCATATTGCGTTTACTTCTAATAATTTAAACTACATGTTCCAACCTTGTTTGTAATCATCAGTTGAACTTAACCGATCTTAAATCATGTAGGAAGAAAGAAAAATTCAATGAGGTTAAAGGTTATTTTATACCGCGCGGCTGCATAACGACTACTATGTTGGTTTACATGTAATTAAAAATTATAATCTAGTGTGATTTCTACATGGCAAAATTGACATACTATTCGGAAAGAATTTAATTTAGGGCTAAAACTTCTTGTGGTTACCGTAAGACCATCAACCTCCGACTGCACTGTTGCCAGATCTCTGATCAAATGGTTTCCTAGATCAGTCTCAAAATATTCTCTAGACAACTTAAAATTATCGATTTACTTTCATAATATACATTTTGGACTCGGCCAAAAAAAATTCTGTTCACCCTAAACTAAATTAATAATTCACTACATCTGCGATTGAATCCGTCAAGTATTTGCGAATAACTTTTCGCATATCTTCAGATAATACATAGTTATAAAATGGAATAATCTAGCGCATATAGCGCCGTAGGTGATTTTTTTTAAATTTCAATGCAAGGCAATCTAAGAACGCGTTGAAAAAATAAGATTGCGACAAGATAACCAAAGTAAACCTATTCTGTATTTACCACTGGTTCCTACATTGATGAAGCCTACTTTTAAATAAAATTGGTAACATTTAACTAGTAATAAAACAATTTGAGAGGTAAAAGTGAGGAAACACTCCTAAACGATACACTCAGAAAAATTTCATTATAGGGTATCAACTTATGTATAAATATAATATGCAATGGTCATTTTGAATTATTAAACTTCAGCAATGTTAAATTAACATTTCTGCAATGTAAATTGTTATAGCGATATCGTAAAAGTTAGTAGTAAATTTAGCATGTAGCCGAATTATTTTAATAATCATAGCATAAAATACAGCATAATATCCTGATATCATTATTTAACCGCTCGTATAAGAAATTTTAGGATTTGATGAAGTCATAAAAATTGCCCCACTAAATTATAGTTGCTCTTTCTTGTTATCCATTTATTCGAATAGCTGTTCTTCGAGTTCGACACAATCCTTTCCAAAAACTTTCAGAAGTCGATACGTCAACTCATCCCTAACTTGCTCGAACTAGCAGCATTGGATTAACGCTTAACTGTTTCATTAGCCTAGTTTAACTTTTTAGTAATTAATTGTTAAATTTATCGTTTTGTGTCATTTTGCTAATTATAGCTCACTAATTAGCCGTTAATATTGCTGGCCGATCCTATAAAAATTCGTGATTTTGTCCACGGCCCTTAAAACAAAAGCCGAGTAAATTTCTACCTCAGCATCGCGGAATAATTAAATGTTTCGGTAAAAATCAGGTAGAGCCGAGTATCGGATGTTAGGTTATAATTACCTCAATTATGCCGATCGTGCCGCCTAAAAATTCAAATATTTAACATTTTGATAATAATTTAGTTGTTTTGTATGAAATTTACACATATTCAACTTAGGACCAAAGTTAATTTCAGCGATAAAACGGACAGCTATGCACAAGTTACTTTAGTACAATGCAGCATAATAATTATACAAGAATAATATAATGAGAGAATTCGAGGCATTCCCGGCTTCCTATGTGTTTCTCGGTGACTTGCAAGGGAAGACAACTCTTGTTTATTAAGCTCACTGGAGCTTACTGTTACAATAAGCCATCTTGTGGCTTAATTATACAAAGCTTCGCTTAATTTTGAAATTTCATTTAATGCTGCTTAGCTTCTAGCAAATCACAACATAAGGGTAATTTAGTGTTAGGCACTACGAACTATTATAATATTAGGAAAAATAGCCGCCGATGGACGAGGTTGACGATGTCGGGTGTAATTAAAAAACGCTTTGAATTACTATAAAAATTAAAAATAATTGTTCGTTTATTTGAAGGTAAATAAATTTAATCTTAGTGTGTCTAGCATAGCGTCGTCAGGTTGTAAGTATTTAAATTAGTTGAGGAAAATTTAAGCACTTAAATAGGAGCGTCGCGACGCGACTATAGCGTATAATAAAACACAAGATTTTAATTAAACTTATTCATCTCAGTAAAATAGGAAGAGTTGGTGGTGAGTGCATTTAATTAAGAAGTTCAAATTCTTCGCATTTTTGACATAATTAAGTTTGCATCGTGCTTTACTTAAATGACTTAATTTTTAGATAATTATTTTGTTAAATAATTTATTATATTTATATACGTACGTGCGGATCGAACAAATAATAATTATTACAGTAGTATTACTAAATAATAGATTTTTAATTAAAACGTAATTTGTGTGTAATTTTGAAAAATATTATCGAATCAATTAGCGAATTTACTCTGGCAATTCAAACAATGTTCTGTAACGCAATGCAGACTCTATACATGTAGAAAATTGAATTATAGGAAAACAAAAGAGATGGAAGGGGGTTGTAGGTCGACACAGGGTTGCCAACAACGGAGAGGAAAGGGGTTTGTTACGGCAGTAATTAACTGCGACTCGATAATTAATTAGTTCCAACGAGTAGCGTTCGGTACCGCCACACTATATGTGTTTAGGTTCAGATTCGTTAATATTTGTATATTCGCAATTGCCCTTATGGACCTTACGTACATTACAAATATTACACAGTGAAATATTTGACTGCTGGGGTAGTTTTTGTTTGAAGCTTTATTTACACTAGAAAAATTTATATTTTAATTTTACTTAAACTTTAATTCACCGATTTACACTTTCACTTTCTCTTACTTTGCTCAAACTCTTTGTTACCTTTTTCACCCTTACTTGACCCCGTACTTGACTTAAATTCAAATTAGCTTACGATGTTTGCTGTCTAATAAGGTGTTTTTAAATTAGTCTTTCACAGAACCCTTTGATTTAAACCTAAAACAATGCTCTCAGAAAGTCTTTCACAATTGCATGAATAATGAACCATCCTAAAAACATTGCCAACACTACACCGTCAATTCTTTTTTTCAAAATAAAGTAATAAACGTTTTGTCGAAACATTTTCATCGATTTTTCATTGATCGATAAAAAAAGTTCTGAAACGTTAAATTAATATAATTTCTAAATTGACGAACAGTTCATCGCTTCGTTAGAACTTCGGTATCTATATGATTGTCCAATATAAATTCAACATCACAAATTGCCATTTAATTTCAGCATTTCACTAGTTATATCCTACGAAATAGATTTTTAGAATCGTGACTGCATTTGCTTAAAATTCCCTCAAATATTTTTCTTTATAGCCAGGGGCTTTTTATAAACCAATAAGTTATTGACTTCACAAATTTGCAAGTTCTTAAAATGCAAATTTTGACTTTAAATTAAAATTTAACATGCGCGACAAATATTTCATATTATTACCCTCCCCCAGACTTGCCACTTTAGCGGTCAATTTTTTTTGTATTTGGTGTAGGGGTGAGGAAATTGGTCTGCGATTCTGAGTTTGAAGATTCCACGTTAATCTGTAGGTCTTATTATTTAAATATACGCGTAGTGTATGTAAACATGGAACCGAGGACTTTAACAACAGTTTAACAAAAATTAAACTTGATTATTCGTAAACTCTGCACAATAATAATATTAGACCACGTACATTTTTCTAAATAAGATACATATTTATTTACATGTAATTGCAGTGGTTGTGCGGCCTAAACGCCGCACTGAAAAGTCGAATTTGTTCGGTTTCCTCGGCCTTCCTTTGACTTGTCCCATGTGTAACATTATGGTACTTCGAAATACAGCCAAGTCTTCCAAAATTATCGTACAGATTTTCTCGGTTCATATTTGTAGAGATAGTTTCAAAGCTCAAGAACCCTAAAAATTAACGCAGAGGGCTTAAATTTGTATGTGTATGTATTTCGCCCTCTTGGCTGCTCCTCGCGCAGATTGGGATTCTTGAGCTTTGAAACTACCTCTATCTGACATCGCTATTTCGGGGGTTCGTATCCAGCATCCCCTGATTTAAATTCGCTCGGATTATATTTATATTTTTGGAAAATTTTATTTTGGTATTAATAAATTATTTGGGTAAATCCGCTGTGTTTACGCGAAGCCATGTAAAGATTTTGCAGTGGTGGTTTTTACAATCAGGCAAGTTAGGCCCGGCCTACACAAGACATGTGGCCAAATAATGTTGATTATGTATTTAATGTACTTAATATTAAACAATTTAATTTTGTTATATTTGAGACTTTTCATAATTTATACTCAAAATTATTAATTTTCCGCATTTGCCTATGTAAATCATTCTTTTAGCGACGGTGGTCAGCACTATAATGTTAATTTTTTGAAGGGCAATTTAAATAGAACGCCAACTATGGTTGGTGGATAATTTCTGGATCTTTAATTAATTGATTAACACTCAAAAATCAATACCTTTGCAGGTACGACCATTTTAAAGTAGAAATAACAATAACTAATTCAAGAGGGCTGCCGCTAAAGGTCTGGATGTAGAAAACAATCTTAGTTTACTTTTTTTAAGAAAGCGCTTTCTGTTGCCATCTACAAAATCTGTATTGGTGAGTGGGACACCCTGTATATTACTTTTGAAAATCAACCCTCCCGCAGTTTTTGTCTATGATTAATAAGCTGTTAACCTAACCGATTTTTTACCCCACGAAATGCTGGCGCCGCTGAGATTTTGTAATAAACATTTTGTCTTGATATCGTGAACGAACATTGAATGCAAGATATTAATTTGAGTCGAAATGCTTAATATTGAAGTATATATACCATCATATTGTTATAAAAAAGAAGAAAGCTCGGTGTAAAATAAAGAAAACCCCTAAGAAAATAATTGTGAAATTGCAAAATAGGGGGAATAAAATTAATTAACATAAAAAAAATAAATCAATATCTAAAAGTATAAAATATGATATTAATTTTAAAACCCCTAAAAAGTTTAATGAGCTTCACAGTCGTGAGGAGCAGACTGCCTTGAACCGCCATAATTAGCTCGGCCTTCGGCTTCACAAGTAGTAATTTCATCTTTCCATTGATACATTTGGTGACACTCTACGTCCTTTAGGGGTCGTCCATAAAGGACGTCTGCAATTTCTTCCGACTTTTCAACCCTCCCTCCACCCTTTGTTATCACAGTTGGTTACAATCTTCGGAACCCCCCCTCCCAGGAAGTCCTATGGTTACAAATCAAAGACCTCCTCATTTGTCTAAAATCCAACTTGACCTTTTAAACTAAAACACCTTTCCATTCATTTTTTTTAAATTTTTGTTTAAATTAAAATTATTTAATTAAAACTTTTAATTAGAACTTGTAATTAAGTTAGCAAGAATTTAGATTAAACCTTATTTTATTATTTTAAGTAAATTTCCAAAAATGGGATTTTTATGCGGACGTCACATTTGTCTAACCCCCTCTCCCCCCTGGTCCCACTTGGTCACATTTTGTAAGCCCCCCTTCCCGCCCAAGCGTGGATGCCCTTTATGGACGACCCCTTAGTTAAGAGAAGATAGTGGACAGACAAAGTCACAGCCTGGGATATTATTATCTCGATAGATTGCGGACACTCCTAGATAACAGCGATGTTGGCATTTTCATACTGATAATGCCTTAATTTGGTACTACATAAGAAATTAAACTCATTGATTAGTTGATTGGTCATGATTGTAAACCAATCACTGATTATTTGATCATATTTATTCTTCATATTTATGTACATACTAGTCGGCCGTGGTTGTGCGGCCTAAAGGCCCACTGAGTGAATTGCCACAGCTATCTATCAATCTATCTTCTATATTAATATATTGATTTTGTCACGTCTCATCTATCTGTTCTGTGTATTTGTTCTGAACCTCTTATTGGTTTATTTGCTAGTGACAGTGCGGCCTTAATTATCTCATTGTCATCATGACATAAACAAAAAATATTTTATAATTTTAGTATAATACCTTATTTGAAAGAACCACAATGAAAATTGCATTTACAAATTTCTAAATAAAAATCAGAATTTCGATTTGATCGAAGATTTTTAGTATGACATTGATGTATGCCTCAAACCACCTCGTCGTCAAATAAAAATTCATACTAAACACGTTTGTCCTGCAATTTAAAAAAAATAACATACTCTTATTTTCCTGACTTTAACAACTTCCTTTTAAAACAATGTTTGCTAACCTGGTCAGCTGGGATATTTTTAGGGAAAAAATTTTAAGAAACTTATTTTTATGACACCACGGTATCTAAGCCTATTGAAAAATTAAATATAAAAATTATAATGAATTTTGCAGGAAAAATAGAAACTAAAAGAAACGCATAATAGGAAATTTATTGAAAAAAAATGTATCTCCGTTAGGTGTGTTTTATACAGAGCTATGCAAAGTCAGTTTTTTAATATTGCAAAAATTAATATAAAACAAATATTGTACAATAATTGTAATTCTATAATAGCGCCGCAGACGATTTTTTTTTTGAAAATATAAAAGATAAATTCAATATTTTGTCAATGTATGACAAAATTAAATGACAACAATTATAAAACAGCAGAAACCAATAACTAGCTCTGCTTGTTAAGCATAAGAAATAATGTAAACTAAAATTACCTGCCCATCAGGAAGTCGAACTTGGTTAAACCCCGAGTGAACGACATCGCAAACCAAAAATTTTAAATAAATTCAATGAGGTTTATTTTTAATTAGCGACGTTGACAACCAAGGTCACCAGTTGCACCCACAAGAGCATCTCCTAATCTCGCACTTGATCGATCTTGACAACAACCAGGTATGATTTGCTGGATATATTCGAGCACAGAAGATTTCAAGTAACCATTGTGCATCGATGTCTATCCGAGGGTTAAGCTAAGAAACTCCGTGAAGTCCAAGATTCGAATAAACATACTAAATGCTGAAGTACTGTATTATACAGAATTTACGGATAAACCAGTTGAGTTAATAATAATAAATTGCACTATATTATACACAGCTTAACGTGAAATCCGAATCACGGCACAAATAATTCAGAAGTAACAAAATTTTTATTCCTGTTGGTTCTTAATTGTCGACTATAATATCTAGGCCGAAAAGTCACGTTGTACCCGGTATTTACAGTTTAAGGAAATATATGGCCGTCTAAACATATTTATTATAAAATTTTTTAAATGAACGTCTACATGGTGACTGTAAAATCGATATTTCTGAGGAAAGGGTATAAAACACCTTATGAAGAATCTTAATTGAATATATTTAATCCAAACAAAATAGTGCAATAAATACAATTACGTTCATCTGATGTGTCGAACAGACCTGAAACACGCGTGCCGAACTACCAAAAATAACGCAAGATTTTTTGTTTCATCGAACATCATCTTCTACGATCTTAGAAACCACAAAATTATTTTAGTAATCTGTCATCTTTGAACTTGTAAAAAACCTTTGATGTACAAAAATAAAAAATGCGGGCCAATAATGAAAACGACTTCTGAATCCTCAATGTGCTCTTGTTAACAAAAATTTTAATAAAGGCTTTAGGTTCTGCGCGTCGATACAAAAATTATTTAGAACGGCGTTTCTGAACCGAGAACTCATAAAAAATCAAGAAAGCGTGAAATTATTTCAAACGCGGCTTCAAGATCTCTCGTTAGTACTGCTTTCATAATACAACTTTCAGGAAAAAAATTGATGTTGAATACTCTACCATGACTTTTCCCAGTTAATGTATACAGTAGGTACTCCGAGCAACATCCAAGTTGTAAAACCAAGAGGTTTTCTCTGCTTTATCTGGAGCCTGAGGGAGTATATTAATGTCATTATTATCTTAGTTAGTTAGAAAATCATCGTACAGTTATACAAAAAATTTTGCTTATCGTTGAGGCTAACAGTTTTTCGGTTACTTGGTATTATTAATATGAAAATTTTCTCTTATTATGGTTGATATCAATTACGTTCAAGAAATTTACATTACCACTTCAGGAAGGTCAATGACCATGGAGCTTTTGGGAAGGTGGGCGAGCATGAACTTCGTATACTTCTCTTACGCCTTCAATGCAATTCTAATTTTTGAATCGAGTTTGTTTTAGTTGTTTGTTCGAATTGAATTTGATTTTAAATCTTTTCTCAAGGATCGAGTGTGTTTAGAAGTAAAACACAAAGAACAAAGGCTTAATTATCTATTATAGGATGAGGTTAGCGGATAAAGCTGCTTTAACGTGTATTACGTTTCTAACGAGATGTTGTCGAAATTGGGCAATATTATCATTCATGTATGTAGTACTACCATTATTAAATTATAAAAATTTGACATCAGGTGATGGGGCAATAACAGATGTAGTTAGAAGAACGTGTGAAATGCTTAGCACATGTCAAGTGGGGAGGCAGGGGGCACTTCCTGGCATTGAATGCCACCGTTTAATTTCTTCAGACAACTCAATAGAGGTGTTCAGCTTGTACCTACACTCGAGATCAAACGTTTTACCTGTATACTACGGGGTGGCCAAATAAACTTGCCCATCATACTTTTTAATTGTCTGACAAGATAGATACTTGTACGAGATCTCGTAAATACATGTACCGAGTTAAGTGGATAAACACTGGTTTATTTGATGCCAATTAGTTTTGATGAAGTGTTTCTTAATGAGACCTCACTAATAATTAAGAGAAATTTCTATACAAAGTTTCTTACCATTTTTAAACTCGAGATGGAAATAAACATAATTTTCCACTCTATTTTATTTTTAATTGATACTTAATTAAACATTTTATATTACTGTAAAATTGGACAAGACGATTTTATCCTTAAAGATATTAAAGTAATCTGATCATAGCTATAGCCTAGCACAGACCGTGAATTAGACAGGGGAACAACAAAGCCTCGTCACACCACAAATTTACCGAGCTGTAAATGTGGCTCACGTGTAGTTTGCAGTTCTTTTTTAAATTCGTCTTCAAAAAACTTTAAGAAACCCAAATACAAAAGCATTTGACCATTTTAAAAATATGTCACGATATGAAAGGGTTAACAGGCGATATCCTTTTTTCCCACAAAAGTTTTTGTTTGACAGTTGGTCAAGTTTCCGATTCCGATCTGTTTTTCGTCAGGCCGTCTCATATTCTTTTCCATTTTATTTTTTAATATTTTAAATATTTTTAAATCACTGTCTGCAAACTAATTTTGCACCCTCGTCCCGTATAGACTCGAATGATCCGTTGGTGACAGACGTACAAAGCTGCGTACCCAGCAGGGGTGCATTCGCTATACGCGAATTGTACGAAATAGCACCCGGTTGAATAAAATCGAAAATCTCGACTCATATTATGAGTATACTACGTCGACACCGTTTCAGTGAAGATTTTGTTACAAATTTAATTATGATTACAAAAAACGACAAATTGATTTTTTATTGAAAATTTAATAGGTACTTTTAATTACTAGAAAATTAATTTGCTAATAGAAACAATAGAAAGTTTAAGAACGTCTTTTTGTTTTCTATTGTTTATTTAATTCTTTATCTTCGTGATTGATGGTTTACTATGTCAATTTTTTTGTGTCAAAAGCTTTGTACTTTCTTTGTTTCTTGATTTAGTACTTATTACATATTTGACGCCCAAACACCCAAAAATTTGTAGTTTATTTCTGTTTTAATTTGATTTCAGTACTTTTCTTTGCTCATTAAAAATTATTATGCTCGTGGTAGTTCTACGATTAGATCGTTGACTTCCTGGTCGGTAACTGTGCAGAAAAGCAGATAAAAAGTCTGAATCTTTTCTAAAAGTTAGCAATTGTTCTGTGGGATATTTTATACTCGTGCATGAAAATCCTTTTGAATCTTTATAAACATACCTGAGGAATTCAGCTTTTTACAGAAAATAATTTGTGATAATAATTTTTCCGCCGAGTTAAAAAGCATCAAAATGGTAAACATTTCACATAATATAAGTTCATGAAAAGGGCTTCTTTATTGAATTCCCTGTTGGGCCCACATAACATTTTATAAATTCTTATCTAACCCTCATTGCCAACATCTTGGTTGTAACTTTAATTTTTTATTCATTTTATTAACTTCACTTTTCGGTTGATCGGAGACTGCGGGTTCTATGTTCCATGGAAACGGTCTGCATTGCAACCTAATTCAATCAAAATCCCCCCCCCTCAACGTGAACTTCTTATGGACTATTTTTAAACATGCAATTGTAATGAATGTTCCAAAAAAATATTTATTAGCAGGTCTAAGTATTATTCTCAATGATATAAATTTGCTCCCCCCCCCTCTTCCTTAATTCAAAAAGGTACATAGAATTTACATATTTTTGAACCTTATTGATCTGGTTATTACTTCAAATCGAATTATTTTTAATGTGCGCAGTTACAAGTTAAATTAAAAAAATTATTTCCAATCATTTCATTGTTATTATTATTCTTATTATTAAAATTTAATAAAAATCACATTACTGGTCGCTAGGTTATAACTACCTATATTCCATTAAATAATATTTACCTCATAGTATCTATAGAATTATTCAAAATTATTACAATGCCCTTATCTGCATCTAACCGGAGAAACATCAAATTACCAATTAGTATGGATGATCAGATGGCACAGTAATGAGCCATTGATCCAAATAACCTTGGTTTGTGATTATACGTTACATAATTTTCTAATAACGAAGGAAAAATTTATTACAACGATTGTAATATCAAATTTTCGACAAAGGGAAATTTGGTATTATTAATTTTAAACAAAACAAGCAGGGTTAATTAAAAATTCTGCAGTTTTTTAAAAACCAAAAGCATTAATTAAACAAAAATTGAGTTCCCATATTGAATAACCAGCAGAAAATTAAATTTAACCTTACCGAAAAAATGAGGGCATTTCCAAAAAATTTGAAAACTATAGTCTAAAACAAGAAATTAAAATTTTCTTGAATTTTAATCAAGACCATGTCGAGGTAAAATTATTATGAAAAGTGCTTGCAATTTATTCATTAAATACCGTAGGTGATTTTTTACTTTAAAATCAGAAAATTGACATTAGCAGTCTTATCTGCATATTACAGGCCTGCCACTGTCTTTTCAAACAAAAACAGCTTCGAACCTTAACGAAAAAAATTTCCTTAAAATTCATCGATGTGATTCAATTAATTTTAAAATAGTAAAATTAAATTGTCTTGATTGTACAATTAATCAAAAAGATATCTAATTTGATAAATAATTGAATTTCATTGTATTATTTATACAAATTCTTATATTTTTTCACATTGTTATAATCAGAAAATTGGTTCCACAATCTTTTTATGCATTCTCACAATAATAATAACTTTATATAATTATTAAACATTAAAATAAAAAACTAGCAAATTAAACCAGATAACTCAATTATAAGCGTCGCTCCGCGTCGGTAGAACAGAAAGTTTGCAAAAACTAACCTGCAACAAATCAAAATTTGTGCAAACGAAATATTTTATTCAAATATTGAAAAGACATTAAATTAGGTTCCTAAAACCACAAAAAACTTTGATAAAGCAATAAAATATTAAAAACGTTCCTGACGATAAGCTTAATTTTTTACACCAAGGACTCGCATTGTAACATGGATATCTAAGCAAAGCCAAAAAGGGTAAACAAATTGAAGCTCAATTTTGTTTCATAAAATGTATACCTAACAAAATTTTCAAATCTCATTTCCCTAACAAATTGCCTCAACTTCGTTTCTCTTCCATAAAAAGCTCCACCAAGAAAGTTCAAATTGAATCCATTATATCTTCATTAAAAAAATAGTATGACGGTTAAACCGTTCAAGAGTGTTTATCATAAGAATGATCTTGTAAATTTTTGTTTGCTTTTTTCGAAAGCAAACAAACATTCGATCTTAGCGTGCGTTTATGACGCCCAAATTTTGTTTGTTTGGGACGGAAGAACTGTTACGATTATCGAGTTAGGCTTAATTGAGACTTACCAGAAGCGGCGCCAACTTGAGGTCCACCTAAACCGAGGACGCTTACGGGAGATGCAGTTCCATTATTTGCAGCGCTCATACTCGCCGCCGCTGCGATGTTGTGGGGTAAAAAAGCGGCGGCGACGGCTGCTTGTGCGTTAAAATAGGCCATTCGACTAGCTGCCATTGTCATATGATGATGATTAAAACTAGGATCTGATGAAAAGCACGTTTGGGGTTGAATATGTCTCTGAGGGTACACATTTGGCGTTATAGCCGAGACGGCGGCAGTTGGCGAGCGATGTTGAGAGTCGCCCAAGCCTAAAAGCTCTTGAATTGCGAAAGGCGAACGTTGAGGCATTGTTTGTGACGGTTTGTTTAAAATACTGGGAGCGGTAACGTGAATTGTATTTTCTAATGCCGCATGGTTCATTTTCTTTTACCAGTTTTTGTTATTTTAACCCAGAAATCACTCAAAATTAAATAAAAATTACTACCATTGTCTTTCATTTATTTTCGCACATTTTAAACCTCACTCAATTTTTCTATCACTTTTAGGTCCGTTTGTGATTAGGATTCACTTTTTTCGAAAAATTCAAAAATGTGTATTAGGTTTTTGCGGAGTTATTGGAATGTAAGTGTTAATTAATTCGCGCACTGTTTCGAAAATTTTTATTGTTAGTGAAAGCCGAATTTGTCGTAGTGGGTGTAGAAGAACCGGTCGTAAGCAGCTGTAATGATAAACTGACTACTTGAATTTGAAAAACGAGTACTGCGTGTTCCTAACAAAGATACCCCCTAATATTCTACTAAAAGGGTTCCTTAAACTGGGTGGCGCTTAAAATCGACCAATTGTGTTACTAAAAGCTGGAACTTCATTGGCGTACGACGAGCTTTCAAATATTGCTTTAACGTAATAATACTTTAGGTATTGATTCCAATGCTGCGTCGAGCTTTGTAGGCGTGCGTTGGCCAAAAGTTTAGAAATGGATAAAAGCTTTATTGTGGACGAATCTAAAGTTGGAAATCGCTTGTCAAATTAAACAATTACTGTCAAATAGTTTACACGGTTAATTGGAAACGATGTAATCAATTATGATAATTGGTGCTAATTAATTGGCTTTTACTAATTAGTGTTTATGTGATGATAGATTTAATTATGCGACCAAATTAAATATTTTTAGGCAAATTTATAACTAAATTTTGATTTAGTTTTCGGCTCTAATTACTTCTTCGTGTGTTCATTAAAAAGGAATTCTTCATTAATACCCAAAATTTCCCTACCTTTCCGTTTTGGGTCTCCATCATAATAATTAATTACCCATCACGAACACTTCGACATTAATTTTTCGTTACCTGCAGCACGAAAATTTCCCTCTCCACAATTTTCATAAATTTTTTTAAAGTTCATCTCGTGAAAATCCTTTTAGAGGAATGGTTGCATGGCTAAGTAGGTAATTTTGGTAGTACAAAATTAATTCAAAAATTATTTTTTCTTTTTAAAAAAAAGTCTCTAGAACACCTTAGAACCTGGGTTCACCGGCCAGAAAGTCGGGGACTTAACCTCTGATGGCTTACACTTGAAATAGTGTGATATCCATACAGCACACAAAATAGTAACATAAAAAGTGAAGTAAATTTTTACAATTTTAAAAGAAATAAATTTTGAAAAAGAAGAAATATCCGGAATGTTATTATATCGAAATTTGTACAATTTGTCACTCCAAAAGATATAAAGTTAAAGTGTCAAGTTCAACGATCGTATTTTCTAAGCCGTTTCTAACTCTTTCTGGGATACGAATGTGGACCTTGATATTCGTCAATCAGTTTTAAAAGAAAATTCGTAAAACGCGTCTGAATTTATAAGTGTAGTCATATTTTTTATTTCATTTTCAGAAAAACATGACATTAAATTACTGCAAATCTGTTGTTTTGCAATAAAATAAAAATGTATATTAGGTGGATAACTTAAAAGAATTTTTATTTTTCAAAAAGGATTATTCCTGTCCGAAGTATTTCCAATTTTCATTATTTTTCAATTTCATTTTTCAGGAATATTTCTAATTGTGATTTGATTTTTAAACTTACAGTTAAAATTAATTTATTTAAGATAAATCATCAGTTGCTCCTTTTTAAATTTTTTAGAAAGTTAAAAATAAAAAATTAGAATTTGGTCCTTCCAAGTGTTTCACCTCTCTAAACTTGCAAAGATTCTGATGTATTAAGTTTGGAATATTTTTTAAATTAAAGTAATGAGGTATTTTTTATTTCCAAATTTATAATGATTCAAATTCAAATTGGGGAATAACCGGTAATGGCACCATGGGATTCTTAAAATTTAACTTATTGCATGTCAGTAAAAAAGAAAGGACAGCGTCATCTCACTTCCTGGTTATTTTGACGGCATTTCCATTGATTGGTGTCAGTGATAGACCGTCAGTGAGAAAAATGAGAAAAAATCTGAGTAAGTATATAAGTCAGCTTTCCAACGTTTTTTACTTTATTATGTTCAAATTTATGAATCATTATTCAATTCTTAATGTTTACCCACTTTTACTATCTGAATACTTCCATAATCCTGAATGAACGGTGTCAAAATCGTCTATCACCAACGAAAACAGGCAGGGAAAACTGGAAGCTATTTTACTTTGGCAAATTAATTTTAAAGGATGTACTTAATATACATGGTAGTAACCACGAGAGCTCGAGTATGGCTCGATACAAAAAAGTATGTATAAGAACATAATATGTAGATTCATGTTTAGTAATTGAGTCATCTTCGAGCTCTCGTGCCTTTGGCTATGTTCAATGTCAATGATATTACATTTTCAAAGTTTAAATATTCGTATTTAGTACAACTTTCTTGCGTTTCATATTAAACTATGTAATTCAAAATTACAAGTACATAATTTTCCTTTTCAAAAGGGTCTTGAAACCATTGAAAATCCGACTCGAGTTTTCCGCTTAATATTTTAATTTCATATAATATAAAAAAAATTCTCATCAACTGTAAATCTAACAATTCTTCAGTGGATTCACATCCTATTGGATTTTTTGATTTACAGCAACTAAAATATGACTAATCGATTTTAATATTAATAAAAAAATCACCTGCGGCGCCATTCATATACAAAGATCAGGACCGTACCTTCATACGTACTAACGATAGGGGGATTTTATGGTTTCAAAAACTGTAAAATTAATGTAACAGTGTAATATTTAAAAAACACACCGTCGTCAAGGGGGTATTCTTATCAATGCAGGGGGGTTGAACATTATTTATACATTATTTTTTCTAAAATTTGTCTTTCTGTTTGTATATTTGCCTCTTTTTTTGTTTACCATGCAGGGGAGGGGAAAACTTTTATAGGCACCACCCCAATCTAGGATGGTAGTGTGAGATTCTTGCTCACTAAATCTCCCTCCCCGACGACAGCGGGATTGGCCTTCTCGGCATTGCTTCCGCTGTAGTCTGCTTGAATATTTGCCTATAGGCCCCTGTAAACGATCAAATTAAATTTGATAGTATGTAGGTTTGTTTGACGCGTTTGTCAAACAGTGTACGTGTTTGATGGAAATCTTGATTGACGACGTGTTTGACAAACAGGTTTGCTAGTGTGCGGCGGCGGTACAAAATCTTAATACACAGTGCTAGCGTCAAAGCCAAAAATGCTTTATCTGCATTACTCATTGTAAAGGGCTCGCCACATAGCCTGTGCTGTGCTATGCTATGCTCTGTGTTATGTCAACACAAACGTTGAACAATGGCATGGTCATGCGCAAAATGGACCATGCCATTGTTCAACGTTTGTGTTGACATAACACAGAGCATAGCATAGCACAGCACAGGCTATGTGGCGAGCCCTTAAGGGCTTTGCACGATAAGTCTTAAGGCATGAACGCACGTCACGACAATGAGAAAACCGAAACAGCGGGCAAGTTTGACAAATTTGTTTAATCTTCGGTTTGAGCTATTGTTTGATGAAAACGTTAAGTTTGACCAACAAAATTGTCAAACAAATGTCGTCGTTTATAGGGGCCTTAATTCAGTAAAATCTCACAAATAGAACCCTCGGGCGATATGAATTTCTAGATCAACGCAATCATTTTCAAATTTAATTTCATTCCGCGGATGAACTTATTGGCGTTTTTCTTAATGGATATCAAATTCCATACGGTATAATTATGGAATTATAAAATCCAAACATTTACATAGAATGAGGCCAAAAACCGAGCAAATATGTATAATCGCGTTTGTCCTGAAATAGGCTGAAAACTCAGAGGTGTCGAACCTCCTGAGTTCTGAGACCAACTGAGGTTCAATAAGGAAAATAGTAACAAATACTTACAGTTATTTTGTTAGTTTATAAGCAATAAAAATGCGGTTATTAAATAACAACATCTTTGAGTTATTGGAAAAATTTGCACTTTGCAGAAGTTGGAAACCATATTATTGGAAAATTAGTTATCACGCTGTGTAAACAAATTTTCCTTCAAACATTTTCAAAAAATTATTTTATTTTCAAATTACGAGCAATAAGCTTTGCGTCAAACTCCAAAATTAAAATTCCTTCGAGCAGTGCATTTCGGCCTAATACAGAAATGGAAAATTATGCTAACAATGTGCTAAGATAGAAAAAGAATATTTAACATGATTTTGCAAAGGACACAAAGCAGTTACAACATAACTGGGATTCTAACTAGGATTTTTAGATTGAAATCCAAATTCTCGCTTTTCGTTACCAACTGCTGGTGCAGAATCAGTTTAATAAATGTAATTTAAATGTTTTACCCAAAAAATTTGCAACTTGTGGTTCTCTAACTAGGACACAATGAAGGTTTGTATTTAGTATAACCGGGATACGAACCAGAATTTTTTACATTGAAAAGAAAATTCTAGATCTGCGTTGCAAATTGCTTATGCAGAATCAATTCAATAAAGTTAATTTGAAATGTTTTGCCTACTACAAAAATTTTTAATTAGTTTTCTGGGCTTTTTTTGTTCTATTAGTTATAAATTAACAGGTTTATTACGTTTTTTTCGCGTCCTTTTTAACAATTCTAAGTGTTGGTTGTTTTTAAGCGGAATTTTGCTAAATATAATGGTTAACTCAAAATACCGACGTTATCCTTACTGATATGTATAATCGCGTTTGTCCTGAAATAGGCTGAACACTCAGAGGGTGTCGATCCTCCTGAGTTCTGAGACCAACTGAGGTTCAATAAGGAAAATAGTAACAAATACTTACAGTTATTTTGTTAGTTTATAAGCAATAAAAATGCTGTTATTAAATACCAACATCTTTGAGTTATTGGAAAAATTTGCACTTTGCAGAAGTTGTAAACCATATTATTGGAAAATTAGTTATCACTCTGTGTAAACAAATTTTCCTTCAAACATTTTCAAAAAATTATTTTATTTTCAAATTACGAGCAAAGCTTTGCGTCAAACTCCAAAATTAAAATTCCTTCGAGCAGTGCATTTCGGCCTAATACAGAAATGGAAAATTATGCTAACAATGTGCTAAGATAGAAAAAGAATATTTAACTATGATTTTGCAAAGGACACAAAGCAGTTACAACATAACTGGGATTCGAACTAGGATTTTTAGATTGAAATCCAAATTCTCGCCTTTCGTTACCAACTGCTGGTGCAGAATCAGTTTAATAAAGGTAATTTAAATGTTTTACCCAAAAAATTTGCAACTTGTGGTTCTCTAACTAGGACACAATGAAGGTTTGTATTTACTATAACCGGGATACGAACCAGAATTTTTTACATTGAAAAGAAAATTCTAGATCTGCGTTGCAAATTGCTTCTGCAGAATCAATTCAATAAAGTTAATTTGAAATGTTTTACCTTACTCCAAAAATTTTTAATTAGTTTTCTGGGCTTTGTTTGTTCTATTAGTTGTAAATTAACAGGTTTATTACGTTTTTTCGCGTCCTTTTTAACAATTCTAAGTGTTGGTTGTTTTTAAGCGGAATTTTGCTAAATATAATGGTTAACTCAAAATACCGACGTTATCCTTACTGATTACGTCAAATTGTTATTACTTTTACATGCCGTTGTAAAATATTAAGGCCGTTGTTCAGTCTCGGGTTATTTTTTAGGCTGTAGGCCAGCTCGGCAAATGGTCAGATATTTAATCCGGGTCCAAATTTTCTACCTGGAAATACATAGACCAACTCGGCAAAGTAATAAATTTTGGCTTGGCCAGAACTGTGAGCATCAAAAAACCTACCCTCCGATGCTTCGCTACGTGGCGGGCGCTAAACATACGAGAGGCGCAACAGATCAAGGAAACCGGGATAAATGCAACCGGGATGTGAGAGGCCCTCGAAATAGCATTATTCAGCGCGTTTGCCGAGCTGACCGAAAATTAAAACGGCCTCTGGTTTTTATTTGCCCAGTTGACCGGTAGGATTAACCTATCCCTTATACCTTTTGCCGAGTTGACCTACTCCGATTTTTTAACCCGGGTCATTTCCATGCATACAATTCTTGAAACAATTATTTATACAAAAATTAACCCCAGACTAAACGACTGGGTCAAAAATAACGTGTAAATTTGGTGTAAAATAATAATTTATTCCAGTATTCGATGCTTTTACTGTAGAAAATTCACAAAATTACTAAGTTATCCAAAATTTCCCGGGAAAGTGTAAAAAATAGCCGACTTGAAGTTGGATTATTAAATAAATCGGCACCGAAATTTTTAAACAGATCTCTGTGTACTCTTATAATCCAATCTTTGGAAGTTTATGTATAAAATATTACGTTTTAAATAATATTATTTAAAAGTAATCAAGTCAAGTCATTAATTGAACGTTGATTCCTGATAATTTTTTATTTGTTAGCACTTCATAAATTAATTTTGAAAGAAAACTTTAAAAATCCAACACAACGGCGTATGCAATTTATAAAATACAAAAACGGTTGCTTTTATTATATTAGAAATACTTTGATACTATTTTGGTTTCTTTATTTTTCGAAATATGTCCATTGAGGTGGTAAGGGCGACGGGGTTAAACAACTGTTGACTCAATGGTCGTAAGTTCGAATCCCACCTACGCTCGAATTATTTGTGCCTTGGTTTGGATACCACGTCAAGTTAAAAGTCCTATTTTGCTACACTTACTGTTTTTTATGTATACAAAGATTTTGCAGTGCAATATTATTTTATTAACATTTTTTTTAAATAAAAAAAATTACATCTCAATATTGTCAAACGGAATTTATCGACAACAATGGAATAATGGGATGGGAAACAAAATGTGCTTCTATGAAGTGGCTTTTCATTATGAGATTAAAGCTTTGATAAAATAAAAATTGTGCTGAGCTAACTAAACAAACATTTTTTTGTTGCTTCGGGTATTTTATAAAAAACGGCTCTTCTCAATGAGCAGCTTATAAAAATTAAAAGTGTTTTCTCATTAAAGTGAATGCACAACGACTTTCCAATATTCGCAAAATCGAAATATTTTCAATTTTTTGTGTTCTAATCCAGAAATATGTAACAAAATTAAATATTTTACGACACTAATTAAGTAACACTTTTATGTGTGGGTAGATGCGGTTGTTCGCATTCATCAAAGCCTGCATTTATGGAAAGAAATACGAGTATCATGCCAACTGCATTTAAATGCACTCTAACTTTCAGGCGTATTCAAACAGGAGCACTTTTCAAATCAGAAAAGAAAAACAAAGAAATGTGGGTTGGGATAATTAAAAATTCTCACCGAGTAGGCCGTGACTGTGATTCCATTGGAGGTTTTTAATTCTTTTGTGAGAGACTTCTTTTTCCAACCCTAATGCAACTTGTTCTTTTGGTGATAAAGCTTTAGAGGTATCTTTAACTATTAGGAAATTATACTTCCATTTTTTTGTCACAAGTCTGAAAATAAGTTGCCTCTTCAGTAAAAAGTAATTTTCAAAGCCACATTCCCTCTCATCCCCCGACGATGGTGTCAGGTGTGCTGCATTCAAAACGGTCAGCCTCCTTCAATTTAAATGATTTTTCCTAAATATAATTAAGTGATATGAATACCCTTCCGTAAGGATTAAATTAATGATTACAGCTTTTTCCAATCGTACTTAATCCTTTTTGATGTTTAGATTACTTATATGCAAACTTCCTTCAAATTAAATATAATCCCAAGAAAACTCGTAGAATTGTAATCTCGAAAAATGGAAAATTAATTTAAATTTACCGGTACACTCTTATAAATTTGCTGAGTTATATTTTCTTCGTTAATAATTTGTATTTATGTTCATGGCTCGTAAGGTTTAATCTTGGTTCGTTCCTTTGAGTTCATATTTCAAAGGAACGGATTATTTATTAAGAAAATGAGCTAAAGGGGTTTCAATCTTATATCATGTTAAATGTGCCATTATTTTTTTGATTTAAATTTTTCGCGCACCGCTATAATTTTTTTTTTCAAAATCTTAAATTGAATTTTTTATTGTGATTGGAACGTCACTTTTATTGAATCTTAAGTCGTTAATAATATTTTCGTTCGGAGTTTCTACCACGATTTACGGATTTGATTAATTTAAGCAGTGAAAATTGAAGTTTTCGGTGCAAATTCCTATTGTTTTCGTATAATCGCGGCTGAATTTAAGCTGCACCACTGCGGAGGGTAGCTGAATTAAGCTCGTAATGCTTGCAGGAACGGTTGGCTTCCTGAATAAGGAACAGGCGGGAAAATTCAGTTCAGAATCGATTTTTATTTTATTGAATTTAATTGAGTATTTCAAGAAAATAATGTAGTAACAGTTTTGATTTTTAGGCAGGGGTGGATTGGCCCTGTCAAGAAACTAAAAAATCACAAATTAACTGATTTTTTTGACAAACAACCCTATATTACTTTTCATAAAATTTTGTATCGGATTTTCCTTTATTTTGCGGTTCAAAATTGGGTTCTGTTCTTCGACCTGCAAAGTTTTCTGTAACGAACTATTGGTGTTTACTAATGTTTGTATATTTTTGTGTCAGTTATGGACTGCACCTACGCCAATAAAAAATATCGTACGACTTACTTTCAAATTGCGGTCCAAATATCGCCTGCGGCGCGGCGCTACCTCTGTTTGGTATCAAATTTCAAGAGGTGAATTAACTTGGATCAGTATTTTAAAAATATTGCATTACTATTTTCAAACAATTTCACTGTTTATTTGATATTTTGAAGCCACTCCAACCCTGCTTTTTGATCAACACTACTGTAGCAAATATTTCTTCAAATAAAACGACAAATTTTTAATCTGAAATAATTTCCATAATGAAAGGCTTGAGAAGATAATTATAAGTTGTTCGAAGATTGAAGTTGTTCTTCTACCCTGTATATTGAAAAACGTCACAACGTCATCTTGGAACTGAAGGCTCAACTCACTTACACAAGACGTAAATTAAAATTTCATTAGACAAAAAAAAACACTTCTAACAAGCCTGAGCAGTGTTTTTCAGCTGGTCTTTCTCTCTCTTTTGAATTCCCACTTTTTTTTCTGGTAATTGGTAATACTGTTTATCAAAATACTGTTATCTAAGTACTATATAAGTAAAGCAAAATTGAGTTGTAATTGTAATCAAAAGCTTCAGTTAATAATAAATTTAAAGTGCAAAAATGACGGGCAGAGGTAAAGGAGGCAAAGGATTGGGAAAAGGTGGTGCGAAACGTCATCGCAAAGTTTTGCGTGACAATATCCAAGGTATTACAAAACCCGCTATTAGGCGTTTAGCCAGACGTGGTGGTGTGAAACGAATTTCTGGATTAATTTATGAAGAAACCCGTGGCGTATTGAAAGTGTTTTTGGAAAACGTGATTCGCGATGCGGTGACATATACGGAACATGCTAAGAGAAAAACTGTTACCGCTATGGATGTCGTTTATGCGTTGAAACGTCAAGGTCGTACCTTGTATGGTTTCGGTGGATAAATACAATTTGATGGTCCAAATTAGGGAAATTTTGTTGTTTTCCGTTTTATGTGTTATTTAATTTTCTTTTTTTTTATTGCTTTGAATAAATAGTTTTCATGTAATTATTAATTTTATTATTTAGAGGTTTAGGCTTTTCGGGCAGCTAAAAAGGCTGGAACCTCCGAGCACGTTCCCAGATTGACACTTTTTAATTAGTGGGTGTAGCGTTGTAAATTTTATTTTAAATAAATTTTGTGTAAAAAATTGTTTCTGAAAAGTCTGTAAAACTAGACGTCCTAATAGTAAGAGACTGAAAAAATGCGATTCGAATGTAACGTTGATATCGCAAGTTAAGCCAATAAAATATTGGAAACAAGCAAACAAGTTATAACATCCTTATCCTATTTTTTGTATTTCAGACATTTTTGATTGTTCTTGCTTTTGCTGACACTAATCCTATTTGGGATTTTGTCCTTATTGGCTTTCTTTCTTACAAAATTTTAAATTTTCCGAGCTTATCTAATAAATTCGCAAAATTACTTTTTGATTATTAAATAGATTTTCTTGAAATCCTCGTTAATGAAAATGTAAATATCTTTGTATTGCATTTAAAAAAATCCTTATTGAAAATTTTGACTTAAATTAACAAAATGTAGCGTCAGTCCTTGATTTAGGATTTTAGTGCGAATAACGATTACAATATTTTTCCGACGGACGAACGTCTAATTTTTTTCGGAAGAGAATTTTTAGCTACAAATTTTTTATTATTTTAATTGAATGATTAAAATGGAAATTACTGTATTCTTTTTGAAACATTTTATAATTTATTACAAGTATCAGGATTTTTAATTTTAAAATTTTATTTCCTTAATTAATCGGTTAGTCAGGGTAAATAAATTTTAACCCTTGAAATAAAAATATTAAATTAAAATTTAAAAAATTAATAAGTTAATTTAATAATCAAAATCAAATTATTCTTATTATATCGTTCAGCAGTAGGTTATTGCTATATCAGTTGATTATAAATGATTAGATGATGATTATAATAATATTCAAATAATTGTCCACAAAAACATATCCGCAAATCTGTTTAAAAAAAATAATTTAATGCACAAAAGAGAATTTTTTTTATGTAATTTAAAATAATAGTAAAATAAATAACATTATTTAACAAATTTAAAATTTACACGAGTAGACTTTAAAGATGTAATAGCAAAGTGAATATAATATAAAAGAACTTCAAAGTCAACTTGAACTGAAATTTTTTTAAAAGATTAATAATTATTATTGTTGTTGAGCAAGTCAAGGACTTTTCAACAGAAACCTTGTTTTTAAATTTTAAATAAAGCACACATTTTAGATGAAAGTTCTACATCTCCATATTGATATATAATGTAGAAAGTCTACAATCTATGAATGAATAATAATATCTGAAAAATATCCACCACGACCACGTATACCGACGTCGATCCCTTTGTCTTAAATTTTGTGATAAATGTAGTTTTTACAGATCCATCATTTTTGTAGCGCATTTTAATTATTTTCATGCGATTTGTGATTGCAATTGAAAACGTTATAATAAATTATTGTAGACCTTCTAATACTTGACATAATATTATTTCAAAAAACAGAATAAAATTACTACCACTACGTCCAAAATTGCCCCTATTAAAAACCAAGTCCCTGTTGAAAAGCCTTACATACAGAAAATGTAGTAAACATAAGTAAAAAATTTTTTTATATGGAAGCCAAAAATTCCCACAAACAGAGCGATTTATTAATACTCATATTGTTCGTATGTTTGTCAACATAATTTAAAAAAACTTTTGGCATAGTAAAAGGAGTTTATTCCTGGGTGTATACGAGTTTGGCGATCTGCGGCGCGGAAACGTTGACCCGACGTTGACCCTTGCTATGATAGTAGTACGAAATGCAGGGCAGTCAATCGGTAACAAGTCATAATTTAAGTAATTTACAAAATAAGTTAATACTTACATTCTTGATGTAAAATTATTACAAGGATTACAATAAGGGTAACTTCATGAAAAAAAAGGATAAAAATCTATTTTGACTCTCCTGAATTATTTTACGCTCCTGGTATTGGTAGTCGATGTAGTGCATAGCGAAAGGACTGCTTCGGACCTTAGGCGTATAGGATCATAGTAGGTGGTTTCGACTCCACGTTAAAGTTCAGGTGCACGTTTGTATAAACATGAAAATGAAAAAATTTCCATTTTCCAAAGGTTAGAGGCAGTTCAGAATAATCTATTCTCAAAAATTCAGGAGTAGGGAAGAATATTTAGCGTCGAGTTCAGGATTTTTTTGATATCTTGGTTAAAAGTTAGGTTGATTGGTTTATCAACAAAATTCGTGGCGATGCAAGGATTTTTCTTCTATCTTAAATGCCTCGAAACTTTAAATTTGACTAAACTGTCCAATGAAAATCAACAATTTTATTCTTGTCCAACCTTTCTTTCAAATTTAAAACCTTCTAAGAGATATAATGCCAATAAACAGAAACGACGTATAAGGCTTTAATAAATATTTGAGGTAAACTCACTCTTATGTGAGTAGTAAACCATTTCCTATATTTTTTTATAAATTACTTTTCGTCCAGACAGGACCGTCTTAAGTATATTCAGCATGAATTTATTTTTAATTTTTCACGACCTTTTTTACGTTTACCAGTGGCGGGTTTAACAAACCGGCAAGTTGGGCCTGGCCTTCCTAAAAAATGCGGACAAAATAATATTTTTTATGTAAAACACTATTTATGTTTGTTATACTTTTCGAGTGTTTTATTTAAAAAATTTCCGCATTTGTTCTTTCGTTCTTTTAGCGACTGTGGTGATGCACCACAATTCTAGGATAGGCTGGAGTCTCCTGACCAAAATTCAACTGATGGAAATAACTAATTTATGGGTGGGTGAATCTTTGAAATCGGTTTTAACCTATGGTGGTAGGTGGTTGTAATGAAACTCCAGCCTAATTTAAACTGAAAGCAACTAGAAATATTTTATAGACAATTTCAGGATCTTTAAAAACGATTCAATGATTAACACTTAAAAATTAATAATTTTAGTGTTTATGATTGTTATAATATTAGCCAAATGCTTAACAAGCTGCTAGCCTACTCAATATTTAACCCTACGAGCCGCCACTGGGTTTTACCAACAAATTACTTTGGCTACGGAGAGAGTTATAAATTAAAATTTCGTTTTTTGAATTTACTACATTATTTGGACTGCGTTTTAACATTAATTTATGCACATACACAAACCTCGCCGTGAACGTAATCACCGACATTTTTCGAACGATGAGCGTATTAGCAATTGCCAATGTAGAGTATGTGGGAGCGCACACCACTTATGTCCTTCATCTGGGGAATAAATGAAATTAACATAAAATAAAATGGGACTTTATTAATCTGAAATGGCGTAGGGGTTATGACATGAATTGAAGATTTATTTTCCGTAATGTTGTTCGTGTTGAATGATGACAGATGTGAAAATAAACATAAGAAAATTTTATTCAAAGCGGGGGCATGAAATGAAGCAAAAGTATGAAATAAAAAAAAAACTAAGTGAAATAAACGGCCAATGGCGGTAAAGACGGGAAAAGCTTAAACTACATTATAGCAGCTGAAACTTTTACTTATTCTTCTGATGAAGGAAAAATGCTTCTCACATTTTTTTTAAAATTAACTAAGTCGCTTGGAGTTGAAAATTGCTTCCATATCATGGAATATCTGGCATTCTAAGAGCACCATAATCTGGATAATCCATAATCTGAAATTAACAAATGAAGTTTCAAGCAAAACTACCTCATGTAGGACTTCTACGTTCTCTTCGTGAATTCTGGCGACAGTTCTCTCTACCCATCAAAATATCCAAAGCTGAAGTCAGTTTGGCTCAGTTTTTGGCAT
The DNA here is from genome assembly GCA_932274525.1 of Podabrus alpinus. Taxonomy (NCBI): domain Eukaryota; kingdom Metazoa; phylum Arthropoda; class Insecta; order Coleoptera; family Cantharidae; genus Podabrus; species Podabrus alpinus. Next base: position 74,115,568 of record OW026457.1, read on the forward strand.
AAAAAGAAGAAGACTACCACAGACATTCATTAATGCTAAACTACCCGATTGGAGCGGAACTTGATTCTGACCATTTTTACGTGCATTTTTTTAAATGAAATTCGAATACAAAATAGTTTTTTACATTTTATAATTTATTTTAAAAACTAAAAAGCCAATCCTAACGAAAATTTTTGAATATTTTTCCATCATCAAATTACGTTGTATCTTAATTGGAGCGACAGTAGCAAAAAATATATAATTTGCCTCTTTAGATAGAGAATCGTGACATTTTGGAACAAGTAACACGAATCAGGGGTGCGAATGCAGGCGTCAGGACACATCAGGACGCGTGTTGTACTGCCATCGCCCTCCCCGATAATCGTTTATTAACTTTGTTACATTGTTAGTCTCGCTACTTGTTCACAAATTACCGAATTTTGCTTACACAGGCACGTACTTGTACCACACACAGTTACAAAAATACCGAGTTAATATTTTGAAAATTTCAATTATTAAAAAAAATTATTATTCATTTTATTATAATGCCGTCGTAGCAAATTTAAGCAAAGTACCATCCATTTTTGCAGTTTCAGTTTCATGAATAATCATAAGGCGAAAATATTAAGCCGCACCACCGCTTATCAAACAATTTAAAATTTTCTTTGTTAAAATATAACAATTTAAAATTTTAATAAATTCATTTCATCATCGTCTTCAAGAGTTGAGATAATGAGACCCTTCCTTTTTGATCCTGTATTATATTTTTAAGCTCCTTCTTATTTTTTAAGGTTATCGAATATCTGATTTGGTTAATGACAAACAAAATTTCTCTATGACCAAGTTTTATAAAAAAAAAAACAATTAAAAATTTCATTATTTCGGCTTTGTATACGAAACGAATTGGAGAAAAATTATAAGGTAAGATTTATTTACTAATTTTTCTCCTGTTAATTTTATTTGATTGGAAATGTTGAAACGTGTCAAATCTTCCTATAACAAGAGTAACGATACGGTTGATCAAGAATTCCACTTTATTTCCTTCATCATTACAACTCTGAATATTAAATTACAATCATTTGTTTCGGAAATCAACTTGGATCGTGTTAGAATCGCGGTAGGCTTGTTATTTCACGAGAGGTAACTGTAGAAACCACGCTTCAACAGATTACTTTTTGGATTTGGATATAAAGTTTTTTATCAATTTACCTATAGCACTTGTAGCTTCGTTAATTTAATGATCACAAGCACCGTTATTATTTTAGTTCCATCTTTTCGAATTTTTACTTTTTCTATTATTGTTTCTTTGCTTTCTTTCTATTTTAATTATAAATTTTGTGTTAATGTTAATTTTTTGTTACAATACAATCTCAATTAATAGAGTAGATTTCTTCGATATCTCCTTTCCGGTTCAAGATATTACAAAATATTTGAATTCAAAGTTTTGTATCTGTTTGATGTTTTTGTCAGGCAAGTTTTTTTTCTGGTTTTAAAGAGCACAATGCAATTTTTGGTTTTTAAACCAAACACCCTGTGTTATTTTTTATGCATGTAAAGCTAAAATTATGTAAGGGAAAAATTTGATGTAGTATTATAATATTTATAAACATTCATTATGAGATCACAATCTTTTTCGAATGACTGCATAATATTATAGTTTAAGAATTTTCGGGCATGAATTCCACATATTACATAGAATTTTCACGATATCTATGGTAATTTTGGATAAAAATCGTCAATAAAATGTTTGAAATAAAGGACTTCGTTGTAACTTCTACAGATTAAATAGGACTTCAACTCGACTAAAATCTTTCATATTTGTTTAACTGTTTTTAATGTAAAACATAGAAACTTTAATGTGTTAAAACTCAAATTGGTCCTGGGCACGACCTAAAACTGCATCCCTTGTTCTTCGGGAAAAGAACAAGTCCCGTCAACTAGGAAGGCCAGTCTTAATTAACTGTTACTAAGATAGCAAGTGATTATTACGGGATATAATACCGTGGTTAGGATTCCATGTTAAACTGTAGTGTAGATTTCGTTATGTGACCAATACTTCAACCCAATTTGCATTTGAAAGGACATGGTCCCAAATTTATCAACTCCAGCGTTAAAAACCAGCCTGGAAAAAGAGTTATTACGTTATGCCCTGGTACTTCACAGTACCATGAAGACAGGGCATAAAGACCCATTACTCAGCTATTTTTTGTAAACCATTTTATAAATTTCCTTTAAGTCCAAAGAACACTAAATAAAGTTATCAAAATACAAGGTTTCTTATTAAATTTTAGTTTAAGGTTCTTCTATATCAAAATAAATACATAACTGTATAAAATGGCTTACAAAATACAGGGCATGATATTCTAAAAAGTAATTAACTTATGGTAATATTTAAAAAAAATGTTTAGTTTCTACCCTGGTTTCTACCATAATATTATGTATTTATAATTTCGGTTTTAACAAAAGTAGCGAATTTAATACAAGAAACCCCAGTGTAAAATTTTGAGTTACAGCGCGGAAATTCTGAATTCTTAGCTCAGCCCTCCGGTAAACATCAACACCTTATGGATTTAAGAATTAGTTCTATAATTACATAAGTCTGACTAATTGATATAACGTCAAGGTCAGAAGAGAAAAACTCAGTATTCCATTTCCAACAGGAATAAAAATATCTGAACTAAGAGCAGTTTATAAAAATAGAGAAGAAATTAATTATGGAAAGCAACAAAGTATATTTTTGTAGTTCAATTGACCTTTTTTGTTGAATAAAAAAATTTTATAGGTCTTGCAATATTTTTAACAACATTTTCCAACGTTTCCAATGTGGCCCATTTTCAAGGGTAAAAATAATAAACTGTTAATCAACCAATTCAGTTCAACACCTTTGGACAGATAGTAATTGACATTGACAATTCTTAGGAATTGTTTAACAGTTCATTTATTATTGTTATCCTTGAAAATGGGCCAAATTTAAATGGCCCGAAACGTTGGAAAATATTGTTAAAAATATTACAAGACCTATACCCGATAAAAATTTTATAATTCAACAAAGTATTGTCTAATTTTCAAAATGATTTCAGAGGAGGAAAGTCCACCTCAAGAGCACTATTTTGAAAACAAAAAAACTAGTTCTATAGATCTGCCTGTCTATCTGTTCATAATGCAGCTCTCATTAATTAATTTTGTAGTTACGACCAACTTAAAATACTTTCAGTGCGGCCATGAATAGGACAAAAATGATTTTTTTAGTTACTGAAAATAAAGAAGACGACAGTCGAAATACCAGGTTCCCAAGAAATGACTGATATGTAGTAGCTATTCCATCTTTATGAGAGTAAGGATCATCATAAATTGACCCCCTATTCACTAACTCAAATCGTTATCTTACGGATAGTTAAAAACTATCAAGCTCGGTTAATTCAATTGTTCACGTTAAAATTTTAAGTGTAAACCGAATTTTATGGTTCGTATACTGATCCGAAAGATAACCATTTCAAGTTATTAAATAGGGATGAAGTAGTATGGCTTAAGAACATAGCATATCAAGCTTTTTAAGATATAGGATCATCTTCTGAGACTAACTAGGGGGGACTGGAGAGGGCTTAGCTCCTCAAAATCTAAATTAACCCCCTTAAAATCGTTTCTTGCACTCAAAATTTAAATGACTACATTAAGAAGAAGCAAGAAATCTTATATATTGTTTGCAAAATAGCCCTTAATAGTTCTCAGACGTACCATGCGAGAAATGATTTTATTGCTTCAACACATGGGTTTATCATCCAAACACTGCCCTTTTGTTTTGCCCAAATACTAAAATTTGTCGAAAACCTTGAAGTCTTAAAATTTGTGTTTCTGATGAATTCTATGCCCAAAATATTTATTATTAAAATTTAACTAGATAATATAGTTTTTCCGTAAACACTAAAATAAAGATCATTTTCTCACCCTTGTAATTTCAGAGATAAAACCTCATAAAACCCTTTTTTTAAATTTAGATGAGTGCAAATTTCTGCATATCTTCGTATAAAAGAACCTTCTAATAGGGACCTAACTGTGAACTCTCAAATTTAATTGTTTTCACACCTTTCCTGCCACTTCGCATTTTTACAAGTAGTAACTCAATTTCAGTGCACCTGAGGTGTAAAGTACAGAGAATAAAATTCTACATAGAAATAATAAGATTTTAATGTTATAATCCCAATAGATTTGAAGATATGGTTTTCCAAAAATCACTAATTTTCAATACATTTTTACTTCAATCAAATATTGGTATTTATGCTTAAACGAGTTTATTTAGTTAACTAACAGAGGACATAATCGCAATTTTCACTTACAGATTATACTTGCATTTTAACATGGAATCCGAACCACGGCACAAATAATTTGGTATTAATTTAGACTCAAACTCACGACTATTTAACATAATTTTAACGTTAACTAACAGCTAGTTATCTAACCATATCAGCCATTAATTAATTAAACACTGGGATAATAAAATTGGTAATTTCTAGGAAGTAATCCAAGTACTCGTACATAATTATTATTATTATACCGGGCGGTGATTAGGGATTTCAATATTAAATTCTTAATTATTAAATTTTTAATTCTTCGAATTTTATATTTCCCTTCCCAGTTAAAAACTTAATTATATATTAGGTGAACTCAAATGTAGAAAATAAGTTTTTCTTTTAAATTTCTTGCATCAAAATTTATGTTTATGTTATGTTTAAATTTACGGGCCAAATTTAAATGGTCCGAAACGTTGGATAATATTATTAAAATATTAAAAGCCCTACATATACCCGATAAAATTTTTATAATATTAAACAAGAAAAGGTCAATTAATCGGCAAATAATAATTTAATTTATTTTGTGCTCTCCTAATTATTTTCGGGGGGTTAACCACTCTGCAATTTTGGTGTACAAGATATTGTAAATTTCTGTAATTGTTTACAAAATTTGTTTACAATTTTTTCAATTTCCTACACATTTTTGCAAATATTTTTCGGTGTACAAATTTTTCTTCAGTAGTCATCCCCAATTATTTTAGAGAAAAACTGTAAATAAATTCATTGTACAGAAAACAATGCTGCATTAGTATGTAATTTTTCTGTAATTTTCCGTTTTATAAAAGGAAAACATTAAGGAATCTAGAAAAGTGTTTCTAGAAAAGAACTACTTTAACAGCAAGGCAATACTGATTTTTGTTAAAACGGCACCTTTAGTTCCCTTAATGTTTGTTTAAATAAATAAAACGTTTAAATAAAACGCAAATTTACAGCAAAAATATGTGCGGGTGCAGAATTTTTTCTCTGTGAGAAACTTATTTATAGTTTTTCTCAAAAATAATTAGGGATTGAGATCCCTAATGTGGTACGTGATCCTATTCACCACCCTGTATAAGATTATATCGTCGGTTATGGAATTTTTTTCGGGTTATTTTTAATTTCAGACTTCAGATATTCTGTAGAAATGAAAATGAAATGTTCTCTTATTTAAAAGTATTTCTTGTGTGTTCTAAACAGCGCCCGAGGCGATTTTCGAAAATTTGAAATCGTACGTGTCTAGAATACAAATTTAAAATCCTTAAACTTAAAATCCTTAGCTAAGAAATGTCGTGAGCTTATTTATCATAAACTGATTAATTATTGAAAAAGTCGTATTAATTTATTAATTCTAATTTTATAATAAATCCACCTTTGTATTTTCTTCTACTTTATACCAATTTTATCAGCTCTCTTCTAGATTACGTCGCTCCACCTTATTTTTTGAATCCCTAAAAATTACGTAAACTTTATTAATTATTTATTGACGGTTTGATGGTTTTAATAAAACATAGATCGTCGAGCTAATATCCCTGGTCGCGCCGGCTGCAGTGATTTCAAGTCCAAGAAATCTATGGGCTATGGAGAAGGCAACGGGAAACCACCCCATTAATTAAATTTCTCTAGTTCTAACAATTGTGGTTTCAACCAAGTTGGTTAGTTAACGTTCGCTAATCGGATAAGACGCCTCAAGAAGAAAACCTATTTCCAGCAAAAGAATCATTTGAAAATTGCCTACGGCCCGCCGCAGGTCCACGAAATATTTTTGAATGTCTCTGTATAAGCAGGCTATTCAATTTTGAAATTGTCACGAAAAACGCAAACAGAAGTTGAAAAATCCTACTAGCGCCGCTATGGAACCGCACGTTCCTCATCAAAAATCCACTGAAAAATACTGATTCACCCTGTATATAAAAATCTGAAAGATGAAGAAGTTTCCAGATGCAATAAAATAAAAAAAATTTAAATTTTATCATCGAGTGTACATAATCGAAGTCAGTTATGGCTTCTCATCTAACCGAAAAATGGTCCAAACAAGTTGTGATTTAAAATATTTTGACATTTGTGAAAGCATCGAGTTTTGATGTGAGACGCTGCACATTATAAAACAAAACGTGAATATAAATTAAGAGCGACGTTTTAGCCAATCGGGAATTTTTTTCTAAGCAACGAACACCAATCAAAAAATAGTACGACTGCAAACTGTAGTTGAATAGATGTCATGTGTAATGTAAAAATTGCACCATACAAGAATGAACCCTAACGTTGACTAAATTAAGGGAGCAATTTTTTCACCACAAGGTGTGAATGAGTTGACATAAAGGGAATGGCAATAACGTGATGGAAATTAACATGGCGTATTTTATTCATAAGAGTTCGTTTTATTTAACGATTTTGAAAATTAGTTTTGTTATGGGACGATTTATATTTTGACTTTGAATTATAACAGGTGCATAAATTACGGGGACCGATAAGTGCGCTAAATATTTATATAGGAGTCCTCGTTAATTTTTTCAAACCACTTTCGCGGTTATCGGAAAATCTGACGACATGGAGTAATTTCGTAAATTTGAAAATTGCAATCTTATTCGTTTAAATAATTCAGTCGATTTTAGATATTTCTGCTCAGCGATTTGGGGTTGCGATTTTAGCGATCGTTAATTTGAAAAAAACGCACGAAACTTATTTCTTCTCCGCGAGCCTACCTATTGAAAAATCACATCTATATGTCGTTTGAACCGTCTTTAGATGTTATCGGAAATGAATTGTGACACTATGTACGCTACCCCATGTCACATTATCCACCCTCTCGCGTCACTTCCCTCTTTAAACATCAACAAACACCCACCATCCACTCTCATTAAAGTAATTGATGGCGTCGACTGTTGTGACAGCGATAGAACAGATTGATCAGATTGTATTTCACCATTTTCAGATTCAAAAACGATTTGTTTTACTGAGGTTTTTGTTTTCTTAATCAAATATCCTTTCCGGTTTCTTCAAATATTATTATTGAAACGCTTCCTCTGATTACCGATTCAAATGATAACCTCTTTGATAGTCATCGAATGGAACTAAAATAATGAAGGACTTGACGTCGATCAATGCTGACGTTAATTTAAAGTTGGAAATTTTGTTCACCACAAATTTGATAAGCAATTTTAAGTAATTTTCCCAAAGTGTACGCAATGTATTTAGAGCGACAATGTATAGACGTTGACATCCCAAGTCTCTAACAAAATATCTCGGTAAAACCTCATATTGGAAGGCGCGGATACCTCAAGTTCTAACCCAACAATGACAAAATAAATTGGATTAAAGCTGTAGCCTGCTAGTGACTTGTAGAGTTCCACAATAGCTCATCATTTTAACGCTGGATACGTTCGATTTTGAGCTTCATAGTAAAGAGCACAAGAACTAAGGTCTTTTTAAAAGTGTTTACTGAACTGTCAGGTCCGGAAAATGTCTTGGAAAGCATTTTCCTTGAGATAGGAACGTGATCACTTATCCAATCTTATTCGACCGAAGTTATTACAGGACCGGCATTTACATTATTATTAGGACTTATTTTATTTTACAACTTTTTATATCAATTACAGATATTTTTACAAATCGAGACATTTTTAACATCGACTTAAAAATAATACTTTCATTTTTAAGTAGGTTTCATTTACAAATTTTTGTTTCTTACAGCCACTTGACAGTTTTATCATCAACTCATGTAATTTTTGAGCGGCCTATTTAACCCATTATTATTTCCATCATTAGGAAATTTAAAAAAATATGTTCATATTATTGAATTATTTTCTTTAAATCGGCTATACAAATGTAATAAAATACATTTAAAACATAATTTTTGTGATGCGCTCTAACAATAAATTCATACGTAGATTACTTAATTATTAATTAGCAATCGCATTCACTTATTATCTAACAGGGTTTCACTGAATTAGGGTGGATTGATAAATTTCTTATTACGGTACGAAAATAATTACCCAATTATTAATATTCGATTCCAGATTGCACTATTATACTGCAGAATCGAATTTTCGCCGAGTTCCACGTCCGAAAAACCGTTTAGTAGTTTATCATTATACACCCCACACGAACTATTATAACTTTTACGTCAAACCCTGTTATATGAATTTGTTCGTTTCAATTTTACCCGATATACAATTTTTCAAGCGATGCAGTGTTTATGAGATAATTGCGAAAAACTACACCTATTGACGGTTTTGGGTATGATTTCGTAATAATATGTACATAAATATTTTCATTCCCATACTTTTCTTCGTCCGACTAATGATTCGGAAGAAAACCGATGGGGTTTCACAAAAAAAAGAGAAGTTTCATCCAACGGGCAGGTAGAAACCTTTCGGATTCCATAAATTGAGAACCCATAAATCCATAAAATTCAAGAAAACAAATTTTGTGACCACGTCTTTATTCTTTTAGTTGGCAAATTATAATTTTTTTTATTATTTGATCAAGTTTGTAATTCAAAATTCAGCAATTTATTATAAAAAAAGTTGTATCTACAGTTCTAAGGTTCCATTCCTGGTAGAACTATGTAACGAAATTAAAAAGTAACCCTGCAAATAACCGAACAAAATTCCCTAACCTGGTGTAAGCAATCGTGGTGTCTAAATATCAAAATCTTCCTCTAATATAGTTAAACTGTGTTACATCTATTACAAGATGAACTGTGACGAAAAATAAACAGAAAAGATTGGAAATCGTTGAAGTAAACTTCCTAAGAAGAGCTGCAGATTACATACAACATTTAGACAGATAAAAAAGATAGAAAGAGAAGAACTGAACTGGAATAACTGGATATAAACATCTAGAGAGAATGGATAATAACAGAATAACAGATTGCCTAAAATAATGCAAAACTACCAACCAAACGTGGAACGCCCGAAAAAGAAATGGACTCATCAGTAAGAACTGAAACAGGCTATTACGCCGTAATGCTTATTGAAGAAAAAAAACTCTTATGTTTTCATTTATGTTCATATTCATGAACATGTATATTGAGTGTGCTTACAACTCTTGCATTCAATGTGAATTCTTTGCTGACCAATAACGGCAATTTTATCGATTGCACTTGAAAGATTGGAACAGTAAGTGCCCTCATCGGAAAAAATAATGCTTGAACCAACATTGCATAATCTAACAAAACTTCATTAGTTATTGGCAAAATTACAATCATGATTAAAATTGCCTTCCGTTAGGTCATGCACTAACGGAATTTTTGTCCAGTTAATAACTTGAGCTTGTATGATAGTTATCTACTACTGAATAACAGCCACTTTTGACTTGATCTCTGATATGTTCCAATTCCTCAAATGGAATTTTGTAACCTACACTGACCAACATTAATAATTCAATTCTTTACTTTTCACTTGCAAACTAAGTAAATAAATTGAACTAAATGATTTGTTTAAAAACGGATCCAAATAAACAACGTCTAAATTGTTCTGAGGAAAATTCCATTTCCAGTATGGAAAATTTAAAATGAACACTACATCATTGGGGTATCCCATACATAGCTGACGACATAAGAGTAAAACAATGTGTAAAGAATGGGAAAAGAGAGTATACCAAAACAGAAGATATTAAAGTGGAAACTACCAGGATGTAGAAAGAGAAGAAAACTCAAGAAGAGTTGGAAAAAAGCTATACAGTCAAACCTGCAGAATGAGAAACCGTTTGTGGGGCCGAAAATGTCTTCTTCTTTGCTTTTTGCTTTGCACATTTAATCTCTTTCAACTAAATGTAGCAACTGGCTATGAAATTTTAGAGCCCGGGGCACGGAATATTCATATTAGGAAGTCGCGTTTTTGTTGTTTTCTTACTGATTTTGAACTATTAGATTAGATTTGGTTGTGATGACAGTAATACCCCCCCCCCCTGTGATGTTGTGGTGTTGGACCGGAAAATGCGAGGAGAGGTTTATTTGATTTGTTTAAGATTTTAGATTACTTGTTTTATTTATTAACTGTCGTTGTGGTCCTTTTTGGTTATTTTAGCGATTGGATTATGCCAATTGTCGTTTGAGGTGGCCTATAGTGTCAGAGATGGTCCCCTCTAGTATGCTATTTTTGTTCAATTTGACTCTGAGATTTTAATTTGAGACCCCGGATGGTTGGATCGTACTTTGATTTCGTTGTCAATTTGAAGTGTACGGCGCTGACCTGTTCTGATAATAATTGGCCTAGGCTTTGGAAGTCAAATGCGTACCCGCGCATGATCAAATGTTTAAACAGTGAGGATTCTTAACTTTATATGTTTGTATGGGTATAGTAATTAGAAATAATAATTTGAAGCGCTCTGCTCTAAATCTTGCGGACAGACGGACACGGAGCCCCGTCATAAGGCTTTTATAGAAGCCTAAAAGTGATAATAAAGTGAATGGAAGAAAATCTAGAAAGTAGTAATTAAGAAATAATGAAAGGCGACGTAAAATCTGAAATTATCAAATTATTAATGAAAATAGCAGGGTACAAAAGCGAATCAAACCATCATAAAAATTAAGAAAAATAGGGGAAGAAGGATTTACGCCCGCTATTTATTATAAAACCTAAAAAAAGCCTTTAGCAGTAAGTGCTGATTTTACATAGACTATTTGAACTAATAATCCGTTTCTATTGGTCAGTTAACTAAAAGATCGTTAAAATAAAATTGATAATGCAGGGCGTAAGAATATTAGAATTTACACTATAAAGAGTTTATGAGCAATCAAATTAAATTCAATTGAACAGGACATTCAAGCCGCATATATACATCTTACAAAACTAGCCAAATGTTTAACAATGGCTCATTTGTTTGATAGAAGTTAAAAGTAAATAAGATTTAAAACATTTTTATAGAAAAATTGCAAGGAAATAATTTTAAAATAACATCCCCCTATAACAATTATTGAAAGATTCACAGCAATATCTACTATGTAAGTGTAAGGACCACGCAGAATTTCCATGTTGGACGAGATTCCAGGTTGTTTTCCAGTATCTGATGGTTTATACAGGTTTATAAACTAAAGGTTATAAAATAAAATACAGGAAGGTTCATGGATAATCAGAGAAGAATGGAGATTGTATATTGAAAGATGGCGTAAAATGTTATGAGTCGTTATATCAATCAGAATAAATCTTATGTACATAATATGATGTAAATTCATACTGGGAGGAACATCATATTACTATATAAATAAATATTAACTATTGCATACATAAACAAATCATAAACACAAAGTAATAATGAAGTAGCGCCATCGGCATAGTGTGCTAACGCAGCAGCTCGTCAAGAACATGGATCGAATTATTGTATGACCGATTTAGAAGATTGATCTCCTCAGATACACTGGTGAAGTCATATCGATGAACGATACACATCTGCAACGTAGAAAACTGGCTGCGAAATTCGGAGGTCTACAGACTTCTGGGTTGAGCGGTGGTCGATGGACTTCTTGGCAATCACGGACCACCAGGGCTGCACCCCATATCTCCTTCGTCTGGAGATTACATGCTGGCTACGGGATGCAGTGGCCTATTATCTTCGGGGGGTTGGCGCTGGGCTGATCTGGTCGGCTCGGTTAGAATCTAGATTGGGCATATGAAGGGAAAAATGTCAATGTCGATGGACTTCTTGGCTATTAAGGCGCACCGGGACTTCGCCCCATATCTCCTTCATCGGGTGTTGGTAGCTGGCTATGGAAGTTTTGGAGACCCATTGGTCTCGTGGTGATAGCGCTGGACTCGGCTGACTGGCTCGATTGAACCTGATTTTTGGCTGTGAACAAACAAAAACGTAGCGAGAATTATACCAATGTCTCGACTAAGCACTTACATCGCTAATACCTCAAACATTAACTCAATATCTAGCGCCGTCTGTGATACAAAAGTTAGTTTTATTAACAAAAACTAACTGGTTCGCTTTTGTTAAATATGATTTAACATTGATGTTGAAGGTAAGTCTTCTTTTTTCTTATCTCATCAAAATGATTAATCAAGAATCAAGAATGATGGATGTCAACCAGAATGAATAACTGAATTTAATTCATATCCATGTGAAAATCAAAAGGTCACACAATTTTTAAATCTGCAATCAATGGCATTGTGAGCTTTTCGGGAGGGAATCAGGGCATTTTTTTGAGCTTGAAACGATAGGAAGGAAATAATGGGCAGGTATGAGGAGGGGATTATATCCCATATTGCGTCTCCTGGGTACAGTACTGTTGGAGACAGAGTTAGGTAGTAGCTTATAGTAATGTTATTAATTAAGTTAATTAACACTTAAGGGACTTAAGATAACAATAGAAGCAAGAGTAATTATTAGGAGTCGAAAGCAAAGAAGAAGGCTGTATACGACATTAATGGATCGCTCCTATTCTAACCATATTATGGGATTACTGATTTAAGAATTAAATACCTAAATAGTAGAATTACATGAAAGATCATCGTAAATAAAGCAATATCAAAGAAGGGCTAAGAAATTAAGGCATAATATAGAATAATCCATCTTGAAAAATAAGTTTTGAATGGTTTTCCTTCGGGTATCGTGCACTATGCAATACCTCTTTTTCTCCTGTATCTGTGGCGAACGTGCGAAGTGTTATCAGTATCACATGCATAGGGGACTTACTGTTCAACTTAGGCTACAAGCCACGAGAAATATAATACACTTAATTTTGAGAAAGTTTACTTAGAAAATTACACATTGTGGATTCCTATTGTCTTTGAGGGAACTTCGCCCGGAAACGAACCGGATAATCCCCATTAGCGGTCTAAAATAGCATTCATAGTTTGACTTCTTTCTCAACTATTCAAAAATATGTTAAATTAATATTTTTTCTTTTTCTTTAAATGTTGTGCCTTCCTATTGAACAAAGTCATCATTAGCCGTCACTGCAAATGTAGTTCTAAAAAAATTAGTTTAGAATTAAATTACTTTGAAAGTAAATAAGTAAATAAAAATGCAATAATTTATATTTTTACCTTTTTTTAAATTTTGTGCCCTTCTATTGAAAAAGGTCGCAAGCCACCACTGATATATTTCTAAGATGCTTTCAAACTAAAATGTGATAAAATTAGAAGCATACGGTATTTAAGAAATTAGAAAAATATGTTTCTTAATGTCATAAAGATATTTCAGGGACGGATTCTTTGACTTATTATAAGACCAGAAGTGTTTATAAGCATTTGCCCTACAAGAGTTTGTCATCGTGATACGGGCTGTCAAAGTTTCCAGAAAATTTTAAGTATACACATCACCCATTGAAAATGTGGAAGGAACACTCCAGAGATTTTTGAACGGGTAGTTGCATTAATGAAAAATACGTATTATGAGTTTTAAATTTTCTCATGATGTGAAAGTGATTATTTGTAAAAATAAATAGGATCAAAATTCTTTAAACTTTAACATCCTGTACCTTGGAAAAAAAGCCTTATTAGATATATGGTTATAAGCACGATGTTATAAGGTATCTTGATACATGCATAAGGAGACGTCATTTTAGAAAATATTAAAACATCCAATCGAAAAAATCAAATGGAATTTAGAGTTAATTTCCCTTAACAATTACCATTTCCTTATCAACAATGTTTTTATTTCTAAATTTAAATATCGCTTAGGTTTTGAACTCTAAAATACTGACTTGAATTCGGGTGTTGATGTGTATGCGATTAACCGTGTGAGTGATGAGTGAGTGCGATGAAAAATTTTTAATTTTTTTATAATTTAACTAAAACAACAATAGTTAATAAAAAAAATTTGAAACTGAAATTCCTATTCAAAAACATTATTAATTTTTCTTGTTTGTTTCAGATGGTGAAATGGATTCTACAAATCTACAATGAAATTAAGGTAAAATTGTTAAATTTTCTCGTTGAAATCCGGCAATATTATTTTACGGAAACCGCATTTCCATTAGAATTTTTATTTATTCTACAATTTAATCACAGTAAATTCCCAAAAGTCAATTTTGATTTAATCCGGACCTATTTATAAAAGGTCCAGCTTGTGAAAACCTCAATTGTGTGGTCGTTCCGAGACTCCGGGGCACTCGAGCTTTCTGTATTCAGAATAGAAACATCCAGTTCTAGTATATTTACTTTCTGCTTTTAAAAGATCGCTTTAAAACTTCTTCTACTTTTTATTAGTATTTGATGGAAAAAAAGCAATTTCAGATTGCTAAAAGGAAATCAAGAAAACTTTTCAGTGATTTCATTTCCTAAAATTAAGGTTCAATATTTTTTAAGGGAGAAAATTATGTAATGGAGCTTTAAAAAGTATTAAAAATACAGGTAAATTTTCGAAATACGAAAAAGTCCGAGAAATGTTTTAATAATATTAAATCCTGAAACCATTATTTCTTTACGCTATTTTCATTTAGCTGCATATCAATTAAAAAAATTTAAACTTTATCATTTTGATTTCTGTAGATAATAACTGCAGGGTTTTTGCATCAATGCACTTTCCTCATTAAAATATTGTAATTACAGCAACACTCACTCAGTTATGACAAAAACTGAAATTTTAAAGTCATCTTTCTATACCAGTGGAACATTTACTGGATGCTTTTCATAAATAGTTGATAAAAATCAACACTCATTTGCATCACTGTTTCCTGTCACACATGGTGGAAATTATTGTTATTGTCACAGAAATAATGGCTTTTCAAGTATTTTTTGCTTTTAATGAAACGGCCATTTTGTTTGAAATTTTATGAAAGGCGATAACTTATTTGCGAATTGATATTTTTTAAAATAGCACTGAAAGCTCGCTTACTTTGTGATGTTGCAGCTTTTAATCAAATGGATGGACTTTTTTATTTGTTCGTAAAAAATTTTCCATCTTACTGTCAAGGTAGAAACTGCGCCATCCAAGTACTTGAAAAGATCTGATGCAAATTTATTGCTTATCGAAACCTTAATTCGATGAAATTGAGGTTTGATTTGTACAATTATTAACGTTTAAATATAAAACGACATATTTTGAAGTGACACGTTACCATCCAATCGTAAACTTTAAGGGGTTGAATTCGTAAAATGCTTATTGGTGACCTATAATTTGATAAGGAAGATCGAATTTTAATTTTATAATAGAATTGCTCATGCAAATTTATTTATCTGTTCGGAAGGGGTCCAAAATCAAATTCAACTCGAGATTCGCAAGGAGAAAAACTATTTCAAATGGTCGTTTTGTGATATAAAAATGAATAATA
Organism: Podabrus alpinus; assembly: GCA_932274525.1. NCBI lineage: Eukaryota > Metazoa > Arthropoda > Insecta > Coleoptera > Cantharidae > Podabrus > Podabrus alpinus. The sequence continues at coordinate 74,131,096 of OW026457.1, forward strand.
AAACTTTTATAAATTCAGTACAACGCAAAAAGATACACAAAACGTGGTGTTTGCAGTATAAACTTCATACCAAATTCAATTTTGCCAACTCTCGTGTGAAAAGTAACTATTCCAAGTTTTTGCTCATATTTGCATATTTTGTATATCGGGATACAAAAGGAAAACTGGTGGATTTTTCGTACAAAAAAATTATATAAATTTTCTGTTAAATATAAAATTAACGTGTCAACTTTAAACAGAGAAAAATTTTTAGATCCTTTCGTACTATACCTCATTATCCTTTCAGGAAATCCTTCTATTTTTACTTCTTTTAAAGCGCTTTTTGAACGATGATTGGTTTTTTAAAAGAAAAATTACTGCCAGCTTTATATCTGCGACTATCACGAAGCCCTTTCATTGAAGCTGATAGCTGTTTTGAAAAAAATTCTTTATCGCTGCTTTCTTCAGTTTTACATATAAGTTTTTCAGTTATACTTAGCTTTGTTCCGACAATGACGTTGCCAGGATGTAAATTTCACATTAATTTAATTTTCACTGCTTCCAACACACAGAAATTAAATTTCTCTCTCTGCTTATGCTAAGAGAATAAGTAGTCAAATGGATATTCTGCTTTCTAGAGAATCTATAATTTGAAAATTCGGTGTTTAAATTTCTTAATTATTATTCCGATCAGCTATCGCATTTGTGTAATGCAAGGGTACAAAATTTACTTATATATTTGGGTTTATCATTTTGATCATTATGGTCCTCTAATAGCATTTATGAAACCGCGCCACAGGCGATTTTCTTGAAAACTTCTAAGTGCTATGAATAGCAAGGACTAATGTTCTTTGCTTAAATCGTCGGTCTTCAACCTGGGTTTCCTTGTAATATTTTAAATTTTATTTACAATTATGAATAGGCTTTCTCTCCTCCCGTTTCAACAATTAAAAAGTTCCCAAAGCGTTTCATAAAATTGGAGTACCAGAAATAATGCCATCAGCTAGTAGCATTCCAAATGCTGTCGAAGGTGGAAAACCACTGGCTTACTAGATCGAGGAAGGATTTGATGTTTAACCTTTCTCAGCAATGAGCTTAGTTGTTCGGAATTTTTGATTTTAAGTCAGCAAAAAAAATTAACCAATAACAGATGCGTAAAAGTTTAGTTATATAGAATATACAGAATGTAGAATTAACTTAAAGCCGTGGAAAAATAATCATGGATCATGTTATCCCCAAAATCACTCAATTTCTAAATTAAATTCATAATTTAAAGTTTAATCTCAATAATAACACCAGATTTGTTTGTAACGTATTTCTCCTTGGTTGATTGTTTAGTTACGAACCTAAAATAATTTTAGTGCCGCCTTCAGGCCGCACAACCATGGCAATCGTGCACTAAAATGACTTTCTATTGCACAATTTTGTCAAGATATAATTGTAATTTCACTTGATTATCAAATCTTAATGATTTGCTATAATTCTCTTAAGGTTTGCTACCATTTTTAAAGAATTCTGCCAACAAGTCTTGACAATTTATTAGTTTCATATTAATTTTTATTAAATCATAGCAGGTTTGCTATTTATTAATTTAATAAGATCCATTTGTGTGGGTTTTAAATGTATTAAACAAATTAATTTGTTTTTCTCATTTCTGCATGCCCAGTCCATTCTTATGTAATAAGTATTTAGTTCATTACTTGAAGCTTTAATCGAAGGGGGAGGTCGGAGATTTCAATCAGTAGAAATTTTATTACAAAACACAAAAACATAAAGTCATAATGGCGCAGTTATTTGGGAAATTGTTTTATGCTGTTAAACCACGAGACGTGGACGTAGCTCAAGACGTAGCTCATGGAATGGATAACAGTCAACTTGCCACATTGCTTGTGGCTTGTTTAATTATGTGGTTCCATTGTTAAGAATCTCTCACCTTCTGTTCCCAATTTTTTTACGTTAATTCATACTGTACAGATCTTCTTCCACTTCTCTGTACCACCTATTCTTTAGCCTTCCCCTTCCTTTGTACCACCGAACTCCATTTGACATAATATCTTGGTTCTTAAGTTTGAGCTTTAAATTATCCATTCCAATATAAAACTGACCTATTGTATACATGATTTATCTGAAAATTAAAAAAAACCGCCTTTGGCGTTTCTAACTATAACTTCTATAAACGTTTTAAAAATTGTTATTGTATAATTTTTTTACTTTGTATTAGTAAGAAATTTTTAGGCTGAAATGAAGTATTTTAAAAAATTATTTAATGGTAAACCCATAGAATTTGCATTGTAGTTCTGTAATTCTGGACATAATACACAGAATTACTGGACTAAAATAGTTACAAATAATACACAGAGCTACAAAACTGCTTTATCGGACATGCAAAAAGGGTTACGGATGACAAATGGAGTACTACAATATAACAGTGGAAAAAGAACAGAAGGAAGACCATAGCAAAATGGTATGCTATAGTTGGGCTATCTTGAAGAAAATTGCAGTGGAATCGGGTTGCACAGACGGCACAGAGAAGTTGAAAGATCTGATGGAGCAGTGGTAGCTCGTGACTTATTTTAATGGGAGGGCACCAAATTTAAAGAAAGCGGAAAAATATAGATTTCCATTATTTTTATTTACTTATTATTCACATTTACCTATTTTAAATTATTATTAAATAGTTATATTCCATTTTTTAGGCCTTTAGGCCGCACAAGCTAGGCAATCACGAATCAGTGCAGCCTTAAAACTTCTGCCTATCTATTTTTCATAACGCATCTCTTATTGGTTTATTTTTTGTTTATCAACCTAAAACAGTTTTCATGAAAATCATCCACTAGCAGCAAAGTAATGAATACATAAATAAGAAAATAATTCATATAATAATAATTAAAACGATATTAATAGTACAGATAATAATATGAATGGGGGGGGGGGGTTGATCATGCTATAATTTTGGTGTACAAGATGTTGTAAATGTCTGGAAATGTTTGGAATTCTTACACATTTTCTAGTGATTTATATTTTTTTTGTAAATATCGTGCTAGTGTTTCAATTTTGATATAGAAATATTTCTTCCGTCGTCAACTCCCGATAGGAGTATTATTTTCTCCTGAAACGGAGTCTCAATCCCTAAAGAATTGTCTTTTTAATGGCGGTATATTAGCATGAGAAAATTTGATTCAGAATTTATTGTTAATACTGATGAAGTTACCTTACTGAAATTCTGATTAGGGGGGTTAAGACAATTTAATTTCACGAATCTATAACCGCGGAGGGGGGGGTTGACTAACCTACTCTGTAGACAAATCAAAATTTTTCACTTTTTAGGAAAGAATTTTAATTCTGTGCCACCGTTTATGGTCAAAGCGACGTCAGATTGTTCAATGATTTTTGCTGCTGTGGTAGAGTATAATAAGTAAAAGATATTAGGATGTGACCATCCTAACTGTTTTGAACTACCACAGACTTTTATTTTTTTTTCTTCAAGTGCCGTCTCCGCTACGAAGGTTGGCAATCATCATGACTATTTGAACTCTGGACACTGCCGCTCGAAACAACTGGGTAGAGGAGCAGCCAAACCACTCTCTGAGATTTCGTAGCCACGATATTCTACGTCTGCCTATATTTCTCTTGCCTACGATCTTGCCCTGTATAATGTTTCGAAGCATATCATATCTATCCCCTCGCATTATATGGCCTAAATATTGCAATTTACGCGTTTTATTGTTTAATGTCACTTCTTTTTCTTTTCCCATTCTGTGTAGCACTTCTACATTTGTCACTCGATCCATCCACGATATCTTCAACATTCTCCTGTACGTCCACATCTCGAAGGCTTCTAGCTTTTTTATATTTCCCACCTTGAGTGTCCATGCTTCCAGTCCATAGAGGAGAACTGAAAAGACATAGCATCTCAACATTCGTATTTTTAACTCCAGGCTTAGGTCTATGTTGGTAAATAATTGTCTCATTGTCACAAAAGTGCTTCTCGCCTTTCCGATCCGGGTTCTGATTTCTTCGGTGTAGTTATTCTCTTCGTTTACAGTGGTGCCTAGGTAATGATATTTTTGAACTCTTTCCACCGTTTTATCTTTTATTAAAAGTTGTTCAGATGGTCTTCTAGACTTTGTTATAACCATGTACTTAGTTTTTTGAATATTTAAAGTTAGTCCATATTCTTCACTTGTTTCCACTATTTGGTCTACTAACTGCTGCAGTCCTTCCATATTTTCTGCGAAAAGCACCGTGTCGTCCGCGTACCTGATGTTATTTATTGGAATCCCGTTTACCCGAATGCCTGCTGTTGTGGACCCAAGAGCTTTTTTCATTATTTCTTCGGAGTAGACACTAAAAAGGGTTGGAGATAGGATGCACCCTTGCCGTACTACCCTCCTTATTTCTATTTCTTCGAATGTCTCTGTTTCAATTCGGATGGTAGCTTTCTGATTGTAGTAGAGGGTCTCAATAATTCGTATGTCCCTGTAGTCTAACTTTTTTCTTCTTCGAGGATTTCCATGAGGTGATAGTGACGTACCCGATCGAAAGCCTTGTTGTAATCTATAAAACATACATATACGTCTTGGTTTACATCTAGAGATCTTTGTATCAGGACATTGTATGCAAATAATGCCTCTCTCGTTCCCATACCATTTCTAAAACCAAACTGTGTTTCGCTGATCTCTTCTTCCAGCTTGGGGTATATTCGATTGTGAATAATTTTTTAAGGAGGTCTTAAGAGTGTGACTCATTAGACTGACTGTACGATAATCACTACATTGTTTGACTCTTGCCTTTTTTGGAATAGTTATGAACGTAGATATCAGCCACTCCTCTGGTATAGTACCCGTCTCGTATATCGTGTTGAACAGTTCTGTCAATAAGTAGTGTACGTGATCTTCGTTTACCAGCTTCAACAGCTCGGCTGGCAATCGATCGGGTCCTGGGGACTTTCTATTTCTCAACAATTTGATCGCATGCATGGTTTCTTCTACGCTTATGTCTGGTCCCTTTCTATCTTCGTATATGGCAGCGTCATATGTTTTGTCGTTTCTTTGCCTTGAATCCTCAAACAATTCCTCAATGTATGTCTTCCATGTCTTTATCTTATCCTTTATGTCGTTAACAATCACACCGTTTTTGTCAAGTATCATGTTAACATGGTTTCGTTTGTAGGTATTTTACGTCCATACAAAAAACCATCACTGCAGTAGAAAGCAGGCTGAAACATCTTTTCAAAAAGAAGTAGTACCTAAAAGTACACTGGCTTTCTTGTTCGTGTGCATTTTAGTTTAATGTCAGTTTCGATCGACAATTGTTAGAAAAACTTGTTTATGATAGCCATATATGGTTGTGCGGCCTAAAGTTATTTATTTTCATAATAAGGAAATTAAACATTTAGACATGCGTTGCGCATGTTTTTTTTTTTGGATCTGGGTTGGGAAATTCTAAGCAGTTTTCAATTTTACTATTATACTTATACTTAGTTTCACCTAAAATCGAACTTGTTACTTTTACCTCAGCAGTCGAGCGATCTCACCGTTGCGCTAATCGTACACAATTATTTTATATTATAGTAAATGATTTTGTTAATCTATTTTGAAAATAAAGTAACAAATGACAAATACTTAATAAAAATGTTGTTATCTCCTCTTATATCATATCATACCTGCATCTTTAACTAAAACTTCATCAAGATAATGAACTCTACGGTTCTTTCGTCTAATTACGGTCCTCCTTTTCGCTGTAGTTTCATTCATTTAATTCTCAATTGTCTTTGTGTGTTCTTTTCAGTTCCACAGTTTTCCATTTTAATTTCAGTTTCTTGTAAATATAAAAATTAGGTTCACCACTAAAAATGAGCTACGCTTAAGAGATAATTAAATCGTTCTTGTTCTTGATACGCAACTAAAAAATTCCAAAATTTTCTTTTCTTTCAAAAACAGCAGTAAGCACCACAGAAGTTACATGAACATTTCACTGGTTGAAAATTTCAGCTTTAAATTATCTAAGAAGTCTAGCCAGTAATTTATTAAGAAATCAAAGTAAATAAAAACGAAAACAATGCTAACATTTTTTAACTTGTGGGAGAAAATTGTTTTTCTTCTAATCCTCCCATGTATTTTAATTTGCACAAAAATTTGTGCTCTAAAGCTAAAAATATGAAACGAGAGGAAAACAGTTTTATCCTACGGGTAGTAAACAATTTTACAATTTGGAGACGATTTTTTGACATTAATAAAGTAAAGGTCAATTAAGTTATAATTTTGTAGTTTAAATGAGCATTCGCTAGCCTGCAGCACAAAATTTTCCCATTTCGGTTGCACACAAAAGAATGAAATTATAAAACCATTACCAACTAAGCAATTTAATCTAAGGCCTTAAATTCAGCATACAAAATTTTCATCATAAGTCCTAACGAAGCGAAAACGAATCCCCTGTTACATTGCAGAAATTACCGCCATTTTACGACAACACAAAGCGTTCATTGCGACAGCCTGGAAGTCTTTATTATATTAAATATTATGGTAATTCGTAATTATTCTCATTCGTCGGTTGTGCCATCGTTCGTTAGGTATTGTCGTTTTTTATTTATAAGGGAGTAGATGGCGAATCAAGCGTCAAACGTTTGACGCCATCTTTGAACCAACCGCGTTTTATTAAAGTTTTACACACCTGGAAAGTCCCCTCACATCGGCACGTCATATTTTTATTATTTGTTCTTTTATTCTTTCGTGCTTATTTTTATGTAGTGGGTATTCATTTTTAAATTACTTACCTGCCTACCGCAGACCAACGTTGAACTTTCTTAGTTTTGGTTTATTTAAATATTGACTGATGAACGACATTAATTATTGTTTTAATTCGCGCTAAAGACGCTAATACGTGTCGTATAAGATATATTTTGTAAAAATAATATGTTATGTAGTATTAAGAAAGTTTTTCCGAAATTATTTATTGATGGAGTGAAAAGCTCCATTTTATCAAGCTGCATATGTAGTAGCAACCGCTTTAAGTTAATAGTGATTTTTACTCGAATAATAAAAAGCCTGGGGTGTTGCCTTACCTATAATTTAGGGGGCGGTGTCTCGGTAGCCCCATAGCACCACAACCCCTCTCTTAAAAGCTCTGAATCAAAGCTCGTGCCATACGGAGCTTTCAGCGTGTTTGCATATTTTTGCATTACAAAGATCAAAAATTTTATTGTAATCTAAACGTGGTACGAGGAAACGTAGTTCAACTTTTTGTATGTGAATTGAAAGGAGGATAAATGTATATGCAACTTTTTTATGTAAGAGTGAGAAACAATTGGAAACGATAATGGCCGAAAATGTTGGTACACTCAGCATAAATAGCTGAAAAATTGAATACTTTTATTTTATTTCGGAATTATTACATTTTTGCAAATAACAAAATCAAGTTCGATCATTTCCTGGACAAAAAAATTCAATAAACTTTCAGGATATTGGAAGTCAACTACTTGCGCATGTTGCTCGGAGCAGATTTTCTAGAAGTAACCTAATTGGAACAACTTACCGGCGTGATTTTCTTTAGCATATAATATGTATAGCACGAAGCGCCGCATGTTACCACATACTATCAATGTTCAAAACAGTTTATTAGTGTCATTTAGTTCACTTCCAACTTGAACGTGTCGATTTAACTGCCTCTTATCTCTTGCTTTGGTAATTAGTAATTTATTTTTAGGTCACATTTAAGCGGTTAATGGGTTTGTGTATTAAATCACCGAAATATAATCACACACTTCCAGTGGTTTAAAGTTCACGTTAAACTGTAGGTCCCCACAGATATAATGGAAAGAGTCACCGACGGACAGGGTTCCTATGTCTCCTTTTCTCTTCATTTCGTTAGATAATTTTGCAAAAAATCCAATTTTCGCTTAAACGGTCAGGTTCACTCCGTCTCACGAATTGGAGGTTCCATGCTCAAAATCCAAAAACTAACGGAAGTTTTGAAAGTCTTAAATAAATGAAAATTTGAATAATATAATAGCATTAATTGAAGTTGATTTTATTTAGTATCGTCATGAATATTACACCATGTGTGCATTGAACTTAAAAATGTGTCAACTTGCATTTTTAAATTTCACCCCACGTTACTACGTTTCGACTTACCCTTAAAGAGTAAGATTAAAATTTGTTATAAAGCATTGTTCGCACTCTAATTTGCAATTTAGAAACCATTGAAACGTATTTGTAAGATTTAAATTACGGGCTTTATATTGAATGGGTAACGACTAATTAAGACTGTCGAAGTGATTGGTCTATTATGGCTTACACATGATGGCTGCCTTTTGTTTTACAGTTTTAGGGTTTCACGATCGACTTTAGTCGCTCCAAATCAGTACGCGATTGTATGTGTTTTAGTGAGATAAGTTTTGTTTTAAGGTGATTGGGATATGACCGGAAAAACTTTGGTAAGATAATTTTTGACTTGTCACGAGAAATTGAAGAAAAGAAGAAAAGAAGTCCTGAAAAGTTGGAATCAGATAAAACGAAATAATGATGCAGCCTTTCCCTGTTATTGTTTGTCAACCACTCGAATAAAAATATTTTTGAAATTAGATCGAGAAATTTTATAAACATCTGCCTGGCCCAACGAAGAAATGTACACTACAATTTTGATGTGGAACAAAGCATGGAAGCGTTGTATACAATAATTTTATTTATATATTTAAGATTGTGTATCTTGTGAAATGACAACTGAAAGCCTTGCGTACACATTTAACTGTCAAAGAAACATCACAAGCTTATAGAATCCGTGAAGTACCTGAAACAACTGTAGCTAATTTTAGTGGGAACCTGGACCCTTCAATAGAGAAGGTCCGCGTTGAAACTGCGCCATGTTTTGAAATTTAATAATACTTTCAAAATTTAGTATTTGTGTACCAAATTTATTATGTGCAAACATTAATTTGAGATTTGTATGGATTTTATTTATTTTGTTCGTGTTTGTGTAAGAAAAACGATACGAAACTACAAAAATATTTTCTTACATGATGTATATGGGTATAGCAGAATGATGAGTTGAAGTCCCATTGTAGTTTTTATATTTACAATTTTTCAATGACACCTAAAGCTCGGCAGGAAAATAGCAAAAATTTGGATTGTTAAGAAGTGCGCTATTAGTAGATCGTTAAATTTGGTTATCAAACTTGAAAAATTAATTACAATTAGTTCCAGTTCCCACTACGAGTGTATTCGTTAATTTGAAATCCAATTAAAACAAATAAGGGAAATTTTTAATTAATATTTCGACAACATTACTAAGTGGGTTGACCGACTGCGCCATATAAAAATATTCTATTGGAAGAAGAAATTTGCCTTCTTCCTTATTTATTTTCACTTAATTCTTGGCAGTTCAAATCTAATATTAATGACTTTAATTAGTTTATCAACAACCATCCGCATATCAGCGTGGGTAACGTATTGGTTTTCGAAGGGGAAATTCGGTTTCAAATCGCGAATAATAATATTTTTAACAAGTTTTTGTAAGACTTAAGTATTCCTTTTTTTATTATATTTTATTTTATTTGTGCAAAAATTTCAACCCGTGATTTAGGAATCTGTCGCAGTGTGTGACAATATTCCGAAATACAACTCGAGATCATCCTAAATTACAAGTCAACAAATAATTTTACTTTTTGCTAAACAATTCGACAGTTTAACGTGTAATTCGAACTACGACACGAATAATTTGGGTATAAGATGGGTAAAATTGTAAAAATAACTTTTAGAACAACTTTTATTGAGTAGCACTGTTGAATGTTTCCGGGGATTTTTAACTTCTTTTGTTTCTAATTCGAATTGTTAACGTGGTTCGCAGTCCACGTTAAAACAAGTAGGTTCTATATGTATCCAAAGGCTGCATGCACACTGATAGAGCAAAATGTTTCAAGACAAAACGTTTTGTCGCATTAAAAGAATTTTGTTTCATCTAAAAACATGATAGAACAAAACGTTTCGAAACAAAATGTTTTGTTTTGTCTTACAGCGTTTTATCTTGTCTTAAAACTTTTAACCAGTTTGTTTTCAGATCAAGTGAAACGTTTCAAGGCGAAACAACACGTTTTGAGACAAGACAAAACGCTTTAAGACACAACAAAATATTTTGTTTCGAAACGTTTTGTTCTATCATGTTTTTAGATAAAACAAAAAGTTTTATCTTAAAACGTTTTGCTCTATCAATGTGCATGCAGTCTAATAGCACTTCTAACGCTCATCATAAGTATAAAAAAGATTGATATGATTCACGATGCTTCAATAAGCAAAACGACTGAAAGAGGAAGTAGAAAATTCTTCAATTAGTTTTAAATGTAATGGGATACAGACTTCGGTTTTATTTATTTAATTTGTTGCAACAATTTCGAACATTATAGCAGAAATTATAGCAGTATAGCCGACACAAAAAGCCATAAAATCGCAGTTTAGCGCTCCATAGTTTATCGATTAACGATTTTAATTTATCTGTTTACCTAAGAAAAGTTACAGTGCGGCCTTTAGGCCGCACAACCACCACAATCACTCAGTAGAATTTATGATAATGGAATAAATGAAATACCCTGAAATTATTGTGACCAGGAAGCTGTAAAATCTATTAACTATTCAAGTAAATTTTCTTCTTTGGCGAATTCCTCTTTACAGAAAAGTCATGACCCATTATCTCCGATATCGGTGATGTGCTACATAGGGGACCTACTGTTTAACGTGGATTGCAAACCACGGGAAGCATAAACACCTCACTTTGATGAACGTTCATTTGGCAGATTGCGTTAGTAATTTTGACATGCTTTCCAATTTCTTCGGTCTTGAACCAGGTAGCAATGTTTCCAAGCCAAAAAAGGCGGTTTACGAGTAACTTTCATTATTATTCTTCAGCATTTACCACATTTATCGACATTAAAAAGCAATTTGAAACTGTTAGGAATATTACTATGTTACAAGAAATCTTTAAAAGAATTCAAAATTTGAGTAAAGTTCCAATCAGCACCCGGAAGTCATCGTGTTAGTTACTATTAAAACCATCATCACAACAGTGGCTTTTGGTGTGATGCTGGTTGAGATACAAAACTGAAATTTCAGGTTTAAATTGAACTTCACAGAATTTCTCAGCTCGGTCTCTGGGAACATCAACACGCTGTGGATTTAAAAATTTGCAAATATGCAAATATTACGAACTACAATTTTTTGAATTTTTGAAAGTACATATTAAAATCCAGGCCAATTTAAAGATTTTAAAATCAAAGGAAAACCGTTACATATTTTACCTAATTTTCCAAGCAGTTAACTCCCATAGCCAAACCGATTATGGTTTGGCTACAAAAATAGTACTTATCAATTCTCACATAATCTATTTTCATACCGGATTTTGTGAGTTATGAAATGATAGAATTCTGTTACTCCATTTTTTTAATTCACGTTTGCATACTTTACAGTAAGATTTGACTCCGGTTAACATTCTTCTCTTTAGAATTTTTCAAAAAATCGCCTATGGAGCCATTTATAAACGAATAGTATGCACTACACCATATATAACTATGTTCTTAAATTTTTCAAGCTGTCACCGTTAGCAGTCAATGAGTGACGAAAGGTCACATCTAAGAATTCAATCCAAAAAAAATAAAAAATGATTGTAATTCCGCCGCTTAATCCCAGTTGTTCAGTTTTAGGTTATCTTTTAATCTGAATTTATTTGTATGGATACAATTCTTGAAACAATCCTTTCTATAGAAAATAACCCGAGTTAGAAGATAACCCGAAACTGGCCTTTAGTCGTTATTTTGATCATATAAATTCGGGTATTTTGTCAGGACGTAGGTCAGCTCGGCAAATGGTCAGATATTTAATCCGGGTCCAAATTTTCTACCTGGAAATACATAGACCAACTCGGCAAAGTAATAAATTTTGGCTTGGCCAGAACTGCGAGCATCAAAAAACCTACCCTCCGATGCTCCGCATCTCCGGGCGGTTTTTCGTGCTCCGAGCCGCTACGCGGCGGGCGCTAAACATACGAGAGGCGCGACAGATCAAGGAAACCGGGATAAATGCAACCGGCATGTGAGAGACCCTCGAAATAGCATTATTCAACGCGTTTGCCGAGCTGACCCAAAATTAAAACGGCCTCTGGTTTTCATTTGCCCAGTTGACCGGTAGGATTAACCTATCCCTTGTACCTTTTGCCGAGTTGACCTACTCCGTTTTGTCACAACGTTGCCGCATTACCGGGAACTTTTATTGAAACGTCTTATAAGCATTCTGATAGGTTGAACATTTTAATTAGTTAATTAAATTACAGACTTTTTGTTGAATATACCTAATAGCGTAATTACTGCATAATTTGATATTACTAGCGCTTCTTACATGGTACATTATAATAATTAGACTATTAGCCCATCTTAGTTAGCTTAAATAGAGTGCCTCTGGAAAACATCAGATCCGCCTGTGGATTCGCGAAAAAGTTCTGTTTTTGATCAGAATCTTTTCTATAAATTTATTTCTTTTAAAATGGGCTGAAATCATTATTTTGAAATAAACAAATTTTATAAGATTATCAAATATTCTGCTCAAAAATCTTCTCTATTTAACAAACCTAGAGAATTGTGCTTAAAAACAACTAAATATTAATAAATTCTCTTCCAATTGTGGAGTATTGAAATAATAAATATTACCTTTTTTATATTTAAATAGTTCTCACATTTATTGATTAAAATTTAAGCACTTATGGTTATTTTTATACTGATTATTAGTTTCAATTGCAGTTTTTCATTGTGAGTTTTCAATTTTTGAAATTTAATTTTTAATTTTAAATTATATCCTTTTAACTTTAATTTTAATTAAAGATTTTACTTGTTTTTAACCCATTCTGCTCGCTTTAAATAACCAACTTTCCAGACCTTATATTTACTTAGTATCTTCATTATATGGAGCTTCAATGAGAAGCACTATTAGAAAACTTCAGTACTTTATTTTCCTGGTCACCAGAAAAAAATTCCCTTAAAAATGTCCTTTTTATCTTGACGTTTTGTCACCTGGAAAGGCCAAGCTAAAAAATTCCATAAACCCAGACTTTCCACTATTTAACGCAAACAAAAATTTGCATTCTAATGTTTTTGAAAATGTAAATATCACGATTTAAATTTGTTTTGCTATTTTAGCGCCCTGGTAAATTTTCAAAAAATTAAGTTGCAGTTGCGATGATTAAAATAAATTTTAAACAAACTTTCACAAACAATGGAAAACCTGCGAGCTCAGTACGAAGAACTGAAGGAAAAAAATAATAACGACCTGAGGGCATTTTTAACCGATCTGGAATGTTTGCAAAAAATTAACGGCGACGTTCTTCGAATGTACGAAGAAAAGTTAAGTTTGACGGAAAAAAAATTGAGCGTTAAAGATTCTGGTTCAACGAGAATTTCGCGATTTGCAGGAATATTACGATCTCGAATTAAATGAAAGAAAAATCGAATACGACTTTAAGTTGCAAGAATTGGAGTGCAGTCGGGAAGAAATAGTTAAATGTAAGAGGGAATTTGAAATTGAGAAACAACAAATTTGCGATGATGGTAAAGCGAAGGTTGAACAGTTGACGGAAAATTATAAAGATGCGAGCTTGTTGGCCGAAATGCAAATGGAGGCAAGATGTAGGGATATCGAAGAGAATTGGAAGTTGAGATTGGATGAGAAAACGCGTGGAAGTAGTGCGATTCTGAAAGAGTGTCAGGATATAGCGGAGTACAATATAATACAGTGCGAGCTGGAAAAAAATCGCGCACTATCTCAGTTGGGAGAGGTTAGAACGAAATGTAAAGAGCTGGAACAAACAAACGCCAAATTGAATGATACTCTTTCGAGCACTATGGGCGAATTAAATGAATTGAAAGAACATCACGGCGCGTTGAAGGAAAATATGGCCCAAGTTTTAAAGGACAAGAACTTGTATGAAATGACGATCAATAAGACTCACAAAACTGTTGAAGCGTTGAAACAACGGTTGTTGAAGTCCGACAAGGATGTGAAACAGTTGAAAGCCAAATCGGAGGCTACCGAGAGTTCAAAAATTGAATATGAAGGTAAATGTAATCAAATGTTGGAAGAATTGGAAATTGTTTGTGGATTGTGCGACGATAAGAAAGAACAGAACTGTTTGGCGTTGCAGTTGTGTCAACAGAGAGTAGATGAACTTGAACGGGAACTCGTAGATAAGGTTGACAGTTACAAAATAAAAGCCTCCGAAGAAATCGGCATTGCTAAAAATGAATTAGAGAAGACAACAGCCTATTTAAAGGATGCAATGGAACTGATTGCATCTATCGAGAAGAATTCGAACGTAAAGTAACTGTGGCGAAACCTGTGGTTTCATCACTAGAGCACACGAGCTCATACTAAAATTTTACCAAAAACACTATAATAGTAAAAAAACAGGTACACAAATATTATAACCACTAATTAGCTAAGCCAAAATTAACTAATTAGCCAAAAAAATATAATTTTCCTAAAACAAATTGCGAAAAAAATAAAACACAGTTAATAATTTATTTTAGGTAATAAAAATGCAACAAATAATGTTGTATTTACTTAATACACAAAAAAAGTTTAAACCTAGAGAACAACAAAATGAGTAAATATCACCAAATATTAATAATAAGATAAAAAAAAATTGTTGCAACTGTAAGGTGAACCCAGAAAATTTGTGTAGTAATATAAGGTAATATCGGTTGACCTCACAGAGCCGCTACGATATATAAATTTTACTACGATTTAAATAATTGAAGTTCGTTGATTGGTCCATTACAATGATCCATACAGAGTGATGTATGAATGAGAACTTTTGGCATAATATAAATAATATAAAGATGTGCAGGAAAGCCCAATATTTACAATGTCAAAAACGTCTAATTTTTTGGAAAACACAAAATTTGAACAAAGGATTCGGCGTGACGTTCCCATCCATCGAAGTATACATATTATGTTAATCACATTCACAAAAGATAATAATTGCCCATACTTTTCTGGAGCAGAATTTTCTATTGTTAAAATTAAATTTGTTTCAACAAAAAAATTCATGAAATATACTGAAAATTTTCAATTTTTCAGTTCAATTGTTTATTATAAATTTGACGGTATTACAGTTATATTTTAAAACAATTTAAAACTTTTTTCTCTATTATAGAATTTTGCTCTCTTAAATTTTTCTCATAAAATGCTTCTCCATGGAATTAAAACAAAAAAAGAATTAAACACCAAGGGGTGAAGATCGACCCCCTCCCATTTCCCCTAGCATTATTATTTTGTGAACATGATAAAATTCCGTATTTAATGAAAATTTAAAGTCATTATAATATGTAGGTATATGGAAAATTAGGCATAAAACACCAATATTTTCCGTATAGATGTTTGAAAAGGCAGAAATCGAGTCTCAACCGCATCACCTCACGCACCCACCTACGGGTAGACATTTTTCAAAAATAGTTCCATTAATTGAAGTTAATGAAGCTGATGGTTCAGGCCCTCAACGTTACAGGGCACCCATAATTATGAATTTTAGAAATTCTTCACTGCATTGAAAACAGTTATTGGTGACCTTTATTATGTTATGTGGTACAACTCGGGGGTCTTTTTAGAGGTCCCATAATCGTCCCTAAAAATTTAAATCCTTCACTGGTACCAATCAACTAGAACATCAAATTCATATAGAACAATACAGATAGGGCATAACTATATTAAATTTGTGCACACCGGTGTGATTAATCAATTCGTTACACGGGGTGTTGTGTAAGAGTATGAGTAGGTTAATTTCAATATTATTTATTCAGTTTGCATTTTGACTCGTTCGGTTCGTTTAAAATTATCGTTGTTGCATGGAAGTGAATTTTCAATGGTTAAATTGGTATGTACCTTAATTTTTAAATAATATAATTTCGTATTTATGAACCTGTTAAGGGTGGTTTATATTCAATTAAAACTTTAATTACCGAACTATTTGTGATGAAATCATTTAAATCCGTCACAAATTAAAAATTAAACAAAATGCTTGGTGCTTCACGGTCAATATATCGTTAATTGCAGTTGTAATTCGAACATAACCCTATAATTGCACCCCTTTATTCGAATATTAACTTTTTTTAAATAATATTTCTTACGTTCAAATAAATACAGTAGGATTTCTTTTCCGGAGAAATGTTAGTTAAATCGAAATTCCGTTGTTTTTTTTTGTCTGAACAAAACGTTTACAGAATTTGGGCAATTTCATTCCGCACTTCTTGCGCTCTTGGTTTAATAAATTCGTGATTAAATTCGTTTTCTGTGTCAAAATAGTCACAAATTATGAAAAGAATATTTTTAGTTTGCAAAAATCCGGGCAAGCAGAAAATGTACTAATGCAACGGTGGGCAACCTCCGGCCCGCGGGCCAACTCCGGTCCGCGTAAAGTTCTAATCCGGCCCGCGAGATCTTTAGAAGAAATAATAAATAAATATTTTCAAAAACAAAAATTTTAAAGAAAAGGATTAGGTTAGTACCTAACATAATGAAAAAGGAGAGATCTCCAGTTTAATTTTCGATATAATTCGTCTTATTTAAATTAAATTAAAAAGTATTGTAAAAAGTAAATTGAAAAGTACACTAGACCCTCCATGTACGCAAGTTCGATGTACGCGAATTCAGAATAACGCGAATTAGATTTTGATACCTGAATTTTTTATACGCGAAGCAAAATTCCCTTTAATGAGAATTAAGTTTTCGCGTATTATTAAAATAACTATGTGGCACAGTCGGCCTACCGGCCCTATGGGACGCGCATGAATGGATTATCGAGATTCCTTAAAGGAAGGCAGGCTACTCAAAATCAACTTTCCTTTCCTTTGCGAATTTTTTTCTTTGTAATTTGTTATAAATGATAAGAGAAATAAATATAGTACTTAATTAACTTTGTTATAAATATTATTGTTTTTATATTTTCAGAAAAAAATACAAGTAACAAAAATGTGTCCATTAACTATACTAAGGCCCGCGGACGAAACGTAAATATTATTCTGGCCCCTGTTATACAAAAGGTTGCCCACCCCTGTTCTAATGAACCCCACAAAAGTTCCTTAAACTTGGCGATTTTAGTGTGTAAATATAAACGGACAAATTTGAAGTTGAATAACTTTTTCATTTATTAATGTAATTTAACAAACTTGATTTTAAATGATAGTTTTACTTTTATTTAACTTGTCAACATGGTTTGAACCAAAATATAAAAGCTTGATGTAATATTTCTGGACGATGATTTGGACCTCAGCAATCATACTTTTTGTGGCTGAGAAATAATTTTTAATTTTAATAAAATGCACCCTTCTCGTATATTAAAATGTAACTTTAATAGTACGCGTTTCGGCAAAAAAACTGTCATCATCGGACTAAGTATTAAAAATTTGCAATTAACATCAATTATGATGGAAATAATGAAGGTTGATAGAATTTGAATAAAATATTCAATTTCAAATCAAAAAATTAAACAGGATATGGAAATTAAAATGACGCGAAAACACTAAAATAAAATGAAATAATGAACATTTTTAATACTACTTCGTTTTTTTTTAATTATAATTTTAGTTTTTGAAGAATTCTTTTTAAGTAACCCCATAGAAATTAGTTATATGGTTAAAAGCTACGTTAATTTGATGTCCATATTTCGGGTCTAAAGAAAATAATATTTTTATTTCCCAAAAATGTCAACGTTTTCTTTGAAACCTGAGCTGGCGAAACTTCCATTTATTATCGGCATGCAATAACTGGCTTAGAATTTTGAATTAAAGTTTTTAAATATTTGTTTATATAATAATTCGAATTAATTTCGACCGTGCAATCGACAAAACTTGGTTCAGTTGCACCATTGTACGATATTTCCATGAAAATCATTACGCTCATTGGATAAAATTAGTTTTTGAAACCGTTCGCAATTTTGGTCCCAGCTTTTAGTCCAGTCAAATTAGGTTTTCAGCTCGGAAAAATTCCCACCTAGCTGAATTTTGGTACACATCTTTATAACATCGTTGTAAACAATATGTAAAAAGTCGACCTCGATATCATGTACGCGTTAAAGGTTATTCGAGGTCAAAGGTCACGAAATTGGCCTTTTTTTAATATCTCGTTTTTTATTAGTCGTACAATAAAAAGTTTTAGATACAATTTGTAGAGGAGGTAATTATCTACAAAAATGGTCTTATGACATTTTCACGTTAAGTTGATAGTTTTTGCGTTATAAGGCCAACAAAATGGACACTTTTAATGAAATATGATTTTTCAAATTTTGATCGGAAATTTTGTGAACGATATTAATTTGCAAATGCTTTATACTGGTTGTACAATAAAAAGTTTCCGGCGCCAATTTCCAATTTTTCGAAAGTAATTTTTTTTTTGAAAATCTTCCAAGAAATCTTCAAAATCTTCTGAAAAAATTTTTGAAATTTAAATTCGATTTCACACCTTTGGTGTTGAAAATACGAAGGAAGCTTATATAAGGGCTCTGGTAGACCTTCGCGATGGGCTTCCGTTGCATCTTAAAAATTAAGAATCGGTTCGTAAATAAGAGCTCCAGAGACGTTGAAAGTTTTGCACAATTTTCGCCTTAATTCGCCTCCGGCGCGAGAACCTTCGATAATTTAGTAAACCTTATGGAAGAGTCGGATGCGGTTTTCGACGGTCTTTGATTTAGTATATGACGATGGTGGACGAAAAACGACAAATAACGGCAGCATTTGCAAATTAATATCGTTCACAAAATTTCCGATCAAAATTTGAAAAATCATATTTCATTAAAAGTGTCCATTTTGTTGGCCTTATAACGCAAAAACTATCAACTTAACGTGAAAATGTCATAAAACCATTTTTGTAGATAATTACCTCCTCTACAAATTGTATCTAAAACTTTTTATTGTACGACTAATAAAAAACGAGATATTAAAAAAAGGCCAATTTCGTGACCTTTGACCTCGAATAACCTTTAACGCGTACATGATATCGAGGTCGACTTTTTACATATTGTTTACAACGATGTCATAAAGATGTGTACCAAAATTCAGCTAGGTGGGAATTTTTCCGAGCTGAACCCCTTTTTTCGTCTAATTTGACTGGACTATTTATCGACTGTGATATATTTTGCCATTGATTTTCTTTTAGTCGTTTGTAGTATAAGCCTATAATATAACATCGACAGCATCGTTTTTCGATGGTTTCTTCATATAGTAAGCAGTATGGCGGTTTCTATATAAATTTCATTGGGATTCTTTTTTTATACAGTATCTTATAATATTTCTAGTTATTTTGAAATGAATTGCAAGACTCAGTTTTTATTTCTCATCGTGCGCTTCGGTTGATCAATTTGCTGTTTGGATAGAGTTAATTTTTGACCAATCACTGTAGTTACATTTTATCAAAAATTATCATGACTCAAAAATTGAAAAGCAGGAAATTCTCTACAAAATAGCTATTTCAAAATTCACTTTAGATCGCGTAGAAGAATTGTAAGAAAATTTGGTTACTGTCGGGTTAATGTAACCACTCGAAACTAAATTTCTTCTGCTACACACTAAAGAACACAGTTAATATAACAAATTCTCAAAATATTAGGTAAGAATTTGTTATCAAAATTTTGAAATAATCGATTTTGAAAATCGTAAATTTTACATGTTTCACTGACGCGCGGGTGGAATCTCACCCATTCTGTTGGCGGTCCGCGCACTGAGATATACTCTTACACTTAGAAAATTTCGCACCGGCAGATGCACCCCGACTGTCGTACATGCAACATAGGTTATTTTTTGTTTTTAAGCGATTTTTTGGGGGTGAAACGAAATAGTTTACTGCCCCATACCGCAACTATACTTTTTAATGCTATTTCGAGGGTCTCTCACATCCCGGTTGCATAGATCCCGGTGTTCTTGATCGGTCGCGCTTCTCGTATGTTTAGCCTAGTAACCAGAGTCAAATCCGCTCCGTAGGGGTGCAGAGCGGAGCGGAGCGGAGCGGCGCCCCGGAGGAGTAGGATTTGACGATGGCTGACCCTCCCTTTCGAATGCACACCCCTAAAATTCGAAGGCAAAAAAAATTTAATTTTTTCACTTTTTCGGCAATAACCGCCTTATTTTCCATTTTTTCGCGAATATTTATACTAATATCTACTAAGCACACCCCCCCCTACCCGAATTTCAAAGAAAAAGTTAAAATCGGACCGAAAAAATTTCACTTCATTTCAAGGGACTGTAACCCGATACATGTGCAGACCCCGGGTTCGACCGGCTGCATGAATTTACTTTCCCTTCTTTTCAAAAGTCGATATTTTGGTTATTTTTCAAAATTTCTTACAAGTTATTTTTTCTATAGCCTAATATAAGCCCATTCTTTAGTGTGTAGCTGAAGAAATTTTGTTTCGAGTGGTTACATTAACCCGACAGTCGCCGAAAATTTTATTCTCAATAAAATTGCTCAAAAACTTGATTGCAATTTCTTTCTTTCTTGGATTGATTTTTATTTCAATAATAGTATGATGTAGGAAAATTTTGAAAAATCAAATTTATTGTAAAGAATTTTAAAAGAATTTGAAAGAAAGCTAAAATCCCTAATTTAAAAAGAAGCTAACAACATAATTTTAGAAGTTCAGCAGGAGACTGAAATACATAAACTTGACTGCCAAATTTGAGGTTAACTGGAATATTTTTGAAAGCTCTCGTTATTTTTTCGGCTTCATATACCTACTATATTTTAAGAATATTTTGCTCTTCAATTTTTGTCTAATGATAATTTTCCGTAAAATAAAATCAAGCGATTTATAAACCAAAAACCCTGTTCGAGCTAAAATTCCCAATTGAAAGAGAAACCGGTGGTGTATTTTAGGGAAGTTTTTGCTTTTTCATTTTTAAATAAAACGCACCTTTTGGACGAAAGTTCTCTATTTTTTTTATTAATATATAATGTGGAAGGTCTACAATTTATGAATGAAAAATAATATAGGACGAATGTTCACCAAGACTACGTAGACAAACGTCGATCCTTTTGTCAAAATTTTCAATTCCATTTTTTCTCACAATTATGCGTCGGATGTTGGTTTTCAAGGCTTCAATGGATTGTGGATTATTTGTACAGACTTGATCTTTCACATAGCCCCACAGAAAATAGTTTAACGCCGTTAAATCACACGAGGTAGACGACCAATTGACTGCAGAATTGCACGAAATTATTCGATCGGGAAATGTGCCGGAATTTGGCATGTGGCGCCGTCCTGTTGAAACCACATATCACTCACATCCGTGTTATCAATAATAGGCCAAAAAAACAGTCACAGCGTTTCCAACCTCATTTTCAAGAAAATACGGTCGAATCGCTCCTCCAGACCAAAATTTACACAAAACAGTAACACGACTGGAATATAAAGGCTTCTCAACAATCACTCTTGAATTTTCTGAAGCCCAAATGCGGAGTTTTGCATTTTTTCAGATAAGCACCATCTGAAAAGAAGATTTTTTTCAGAAAAACCATCACCTTGTTCAAAGATGAAATTAGCGAATTTTCGACAAACAAAATGGTCGGCTGCCTTTGATTCTTGCACTAACTGAACCTTATAAGGTTTTAGACACAAATGTTGAAGCAAAATTCGCTATGTAGTGTTCGTGGATAGGCCCAATTGCCGAGAACGCTGTGGAATTTATAAATTTGGGTCTTCCTCGACTTTCAATGCAATTGATCAATTACAATTTTTCAATTACTTTCAATCCAAAAGTGTTTAATTAGTTAATTAATAGTTTATTTAATTTTTAGCCTTGAAAATGGGCCAAATTTAAATGGCCCGGAAACGTTGGAAAATATTATATAGACCTGTGCCCGATAAAAATGTTATTTTCCGAAATCCATCAGATCCACCATTTTCCTATAGTGGATTTTAATTATTTTCATGTGATTTTCAACTGAAATTGAAGACTTAATAAACTGTAGACGCTGTAGACCTTCTACTTGACATAATGTGTCAAAATATAGAATGACAAAACTGTCACCGCTTCCAAAATTTAGCCCCTATTAAAAAACCAAGTCCTTGAATGCTATGCATTGTCTCGAGCTTTGCATTAGAAATTGGGAATCGCACCGTAGGTCCATAGGTTCCACTCTGAGTTGCTATTATTTGCGCCGTGTTTCGGATTTCACGTTAAGTTGTAGGTTCTTATTTACGTCTAGTTAGGAATTAACAATAAAGTAGTAACTGCTGTTAGGATTGGGAATAATTTTAAAAATTTCTATAAAAAAAAAGGAAAAAAGTGAGTGCTTAACACAATAATAATAATTTTTAAACCTTAATTTTGAAAAGATATGCCGTGTGAATCAATTAAACGTCGTTAGTTAATCTGGTTTCCGCAATTTGGACTCTCTTGAGTGTTAGAAGTGGAAAGAGAGTGCTGCAGTTGTATAATTATCCTTAATTGCAAATACTTATTTAGGAAATCACCATACTTTTGCTATATGTTAATGAGAATGTTGAATTATTTAATTTCAATAATTTATTAAATTAAAAGCGAAACTCGAAAATTCACTCTAATAAAGCCAGACAAATATTTTAATTGCAGATTTTATATTTAAAATTATTGAAATTCGTTCTAAAATATTTTTATTTTCAAAATTTATCCGAAAAACCGAGTTAATCCAACTTACCTCTTTTGAATCGAAGAACAATGAACACATTTTCGTTTGGTTTGAATTTTATTTGAAAAGCAATTCCTTTTCTGTGGTCTTTGAATTAAAACTTCTTGAACAGAACCTCACCTGAATGATGTCTTGTTTGACGTTTGTTGTATGCTTGTCCACACCTTTGTGAATGGTCGTCACTCAGTGGAAAATTTGATACGACATTTAATACTCGAATATCTGCCTAAATTTTGGTTTCTATTCAACTTCAAATCGAAAGTCTATGCAATTCAAGAGACCACTAACCAGGTCCGCTTAATAAATTAATTTTTATATTAACTTAACTTTTTTTTATTTATCGACTACTTGAGACCGTCGTAAATTTTAGTTTGAATTTTTTAGTCGCCAATTTTATAAAAAAAAATCGAGTTTACTATTCGCGAATGTGGGAGTCGAACCCACGTTCTTTTTTTACATAATAAATTAAATTTAATTTTCCGATTCAAAATTGAATTTAAAAAAAACCATAACACGTTTGAACAATTTAGCCGTGCCCTCTATGATCCACAAGCAGTACCTCTCAACCTAACGATTTGAAGTTTTGACGTAGAGCTCTACTTTCTCATTTAGTTAACGATCGAATTTTTAGGTTAAAATGTCAATAACAAAGTGGTTAGTAAAGTCTCACATTTTGAGCTCAATAAATAGTAAAAGTTTTCACACAACATCGAAATGTTGTGAAATTCAACTGCTGACTCGTTTAAGAGTCGTCGATAATTCAGATTTAGGAAAACGTGCTATGGCAGAAGGCCGGCCCCCAAGGTGCATTCATGTTTACAATAAAACTGGAGTAGGAAGGATAGGTGAGAGTTTCGTGTTTAATCCTAAACTGTTTGTTTGATTCGAACGTACTTTTGTAGGAGATAGGGTTTTGCTTGCCATCAAAGGTGAGAAACGGAAGGGAATCTTGGTGGGGTTGAAACAAGACCAGAATCCTAAAGTGCCAAAGTTTGACAGCAACAATGTGGTTCTTATTGATGATAATGGTACACCGTTAGGTACCAGGATTCATGTACCCATTCCTACAATTTTAAGGACCTTGATGAAGGAGAAAACGCATTCGAAAGGAGCAGATTATACAAAGTTGTTAGCTATTGCAAGTAGATTTGTTTAGGGGATTTGAGTTGGGTTTTCTAGAAAAATAAATAGGTAAATAAGTTATTCTTGATTTTTAATGTTGAAAAATCCTGAACTCTAAAGTAAGAAAGCCAAAAGTGGGGTTATATAAAAATAGCATCTTTAGGGCTTATGACTTGTATGTATCCTGTTCGGTGGGGGTTTCAGTATAGTTTTGACGTTTATTGAAAAGCAAAGAGGTTAGAAAATCCCATGATGTGATTATAATTCACTCCTGTAGAAAATAATTTGATTAGTAAGTTTTTATTTAGTTTAACTTTTTAAATTTTATATCTATTAGTCAGACTTTTGTGCTCTTTTTATGCAGTATTTTGGCTGGTTTATATTTTTTAAAGTTAAGAGCGCGCTGCGGAAAGAGAGAGAGGGAAGCAGTAGATATGATGTTGAAAGAAGCCTCTAATCTTTTGTAGAGATTTAAAAAATTTAAAAAAATTATTTGCGCCATATCTAAGGGAACCCTTGAACCCTTTGTGCATTAAGTTGATTTTATATAGTTTAAAACTCCATTAAGGGCACTTTTTGATTTACAAGTTTTGTACAAGTTTTCTATAATTGATGATGAAATCGCTTCAAAATCAGGTTTTGTCCTTATAATGATATGCAGAAGGCAATAACGAAGTTTCATTAAGATCGTTTGTCATAAAAATTCAAAATTGTCCTTTTTCATAAATTAAATTAACCTATTTACTTTTAATTTAAAGCGCTCAAAATTGGTTATTGCCTTCAATAGTCTTTCCTTATTAATATAAAAAAAGAATTACATTGATACGACGTTCAGTTTTTTAAATTTGTACAAAAGATTAGAGGCTTCTTTCAACATCATTCCCTCTCTCTCTTTCCGCAGCGCGCTCTTAAAATGAATACATTGGTTTGTTTTTGATTATGACTAATATTTTTGTTTATTTCATTTTGGTATCATAACCTTGTTTTTTAGCATGGAAATGGGGGCATAATATGGCTTTTATAGCCCTAGGGCCTATAAAGTTGCTAAGCAATGACAACAATATCAAAACAAAAGAGTTAGTCCAGACTCTGTTTTTTTTTGCGCGATCGATCTGAAATTTTGCATATGCCTTCCTACCGACAATTCACGGAAGGGAGTACCTTGCAAGGGGGGAGAATTTTTTGCTCAGTTTTTCGATATCTAGTGCCGTTTTCGAGTTATTGCTAAATAAAAAAATTAATTCTCGCCCCTCCAAGTTTCTCGCCATAGGAACCATGGCACACCAAAAATTCATAGCACAAACAAAATGACATGATATTTTTTCTCAAAATACTTCATTCTTCAATTATGACAATTCAAGTACCAAGTACAAAAATGAAATAAAACGTTGTATGTACCACGGGCACAATCAGATTATAGCCCTCGGGCAATTTAAAACCCTCCGCTAACGCGTCGGGCTTTAAATTACCCTCGGTGCTATAATCTATTGATTGTGCCCTTGATACATAAATAACTACGAGGCTTATCCAGAAAATAAGTACCGTTTTTAAATTACGCCGCCGCAGCTCTGCGGTCGCCGTTTAGCGCATGCGCGCCAGGTAGCTACATCTGTTGGAAAGCTACAGACGCCATTACGGAACCATCCGATCGAGTCTACATCTGTTTGCGTGATTTTTAAAAAGGCCGCATGGCATGGGCAGATGGGCCCATGACCATATGGTGAAACGGCGACCGCAGAGCTGCGGCGGCGTAATTTAAAAACGGTACTTACTTTCTGGACAAGCCTCGTATTATTGTGTACTGCACATAAAAGAGACATTTTCATAATGCTACGCCCCCTCACAATTCCGGGAGTCCTTCAACTAAGCGGCCACTCAAAAAGAACTTCATATAAGATAACAAAATTTGTTGATCATTTTAAATTTTGAGGTCAAGGGGGTCCATAGTAGATTTACCCAACAAACTTCAAAAGTTTGCAAACTTTTAACTCCCACCTTAATGTGACTTTTTTAAACCCTAAAATATTTTGTACATATACTACGGGGTTCTAAGTTTTAAATGGTTTAAGAAGTGGAGTGATCTCCCTTATTTTTATAATAAACTCAGCTTTAGTCAGTGGCTCAGTCAGAAAGGTGGATAATGAGTGCTGCCCCCCCCCCTCCACAAATATTTGGAATTTCGAAAAATTATAGATCAACCGAATTTACTAAATCTTAGGATACAGGATTCCCACTCTTCTGGAAAACCTGGAAAATTTGAACACAAAAAACCATGAACATTTTTTTTTCAATGAAAGTCAGGGAAATTAAAATGTGGGCCAAGAAAAATTCTTTGAAACTCAAAAATAAGTACAAAAATTACTATTTAAATTCAATAAAAACTTAAAAGTTGCAGTTTTGATTTATTCCAATAATAAATACATACCTAGCTACTATTAAATATTTATAAATAAATTATTTTTGCATAAGCTTTCGGCAATGTTTATTAATCTCTTCAGATCTTTATTGCTTAATTAATCAATAATTTTTTAAAGCCTATTTTAATATTAATTTCTATAGTTAAAAAATCATATTCACATTAGTGATTATTAAAATGTATCCAGTTTCAAAAGGTCGGGAAACATTTTTAATTTAATCATGAAAAACTTTGAAAAGTCAAGCAATTGGTTTTGGATGTGGTGTTGTTTTAGAAAATTTTGTGGGTAGAGGTGATTTCTTTTGTCAAAAGCCCTACAATGCGCGAGGAGGAGCCAAGAGGGCGAAATACATACATATAAATGTTACGTAAAAACATTGGCTTGGCGCGAAAATTTAATTTAAACTTTTATTACTTACCATAACAATAGAACCTGTCAAATAGCCTTAAAGAAGGCTGATTGTTATTTATATTATGAAACAATACTAATACCATTTAATAATAATAAAACGCGAAATTTGTGTAACTGTCAAAACGAAATCAAACATTCAACTAATGTTTTCTAGTTGGGCTTTTTAGTATTTGGACGCGTTTTCGTTATTGCGCCGATGATTGTATAAGTTTTGAGCTTTGGTACGAGCTCTACCATAAAACGTATTTACATTTTTGTCAGGAATTCATCATGCCTGGAGTGGGGGCTTTTTATTTTTAATTTGTGAAAATTTGGCTTTTCTTTGTCTTTGAAAATTGCCCATTTGTCTAACAGTAAATCTCAAAACCCAAACGCCGTGATAGATTCACTCATCTGTTTGAACACCCCGTCAACAAAATGCTTTTCCTATGCAGATAATAAAGTCGTTGCATTCCGGTTGCCGGTGGTGTGGGTGAGATTTAATATCCATCTAATTAAACCACGACCATTATAAACGCTCGAGGTCTTATTATTCTTTTTTGCTTTGGATTTGAATGCCAAAATCTGCACTAGCACAGGCAGCGCAAGAATGAGAAGGAATTATTTTAAATTTCAGTTTTGAAACGTCCCTCCCTAAACCAAAGGTATTTTTTCCGTATATTATTTTGAACATGCGTGGATCGTTCATTTCAAGACTTAATTTTTTCAGAATTATTTTTATATTTAATTTGTTTTATTCATTTTTATTTTCATTATTTTATTTTTTATTATTAACATTACATTCCAATTAAAGCGATTTGATTTAATCATAACTTGTTAATTCAATCAAACCGCGAATTAAAATCAAATCAATTAAATCTGAACTTGGTGAAATTTCGAAAAAACTGTTGCAGAACGCACCTTGTTTAACTACTGCCAATTTCTCAAAAGCTTTGTCCAATCGCGTTCGGACATCTTTGGATCGTTTTTGACATTACTAAAAAACAACTTCTGATAGATCGTAGCCTTTAACCTCCTCGTGCAAAATCAACTGGGGGGGGGGGGGCAAAGTAACGCTAGTCTCTCCAGTTGAAATTTTTTTCTCAAAAAACCGGCTCTCTATTCCTTAGAGCTAAAGCTAACACCTCGAATATTAAAGGTAGCACCCCCAAGGTTTGTCCAAAAATTAATATTGAGATTTGATTTTTTTTTCAATCTTGATTTGAGGACAAACCTATGGGGTGCTAAGAAAATTAAAAGAAAATTTTTTGCAAAGCCAGCAATAGTTTAAGCATAAATTTACTTTCCTCACTTGAAAATATTTTCTAATTTCTTTAAAGAAATGAAAAATGAAGATGTAACTAATTTAATGATTACTACCGCACCTGTAGATGAAAATATGGAAAACCATAATTTAATTAAGTTCGACAATGGTGTAATTATTAAGATGGAAAAAGAAGACCAATCGGATTATTTATCTCATCCTAATGATATTGCACTGGAAATGCAATGTGAACCTTTATTTTGCGAAATTAAAACAGAAATTTTAGACGAAAGAGATCCTTTACAAAAAGTACAACTACATTCGGTCAATATAAAAGATGAATTTCCACTTGATCCTTACCAGATTGAAATGGGTTCCGGTAAAACAATACACTCCAACTCGGAAGAGATAAAGCATAAAAATTGAAAGAAGTTAAAATCTTGTTGTTCATACTGCGATTATAAAAGTCCATACAAAAATCACCTGAAAGTTCACGTCAGAACTCACACTGGTGAGAAACCATTCGCTTGTGAATTTTGTGATTACAGATGTAGCACCAATAACAGTTTGCGCATGCACTTGAGAGGTCACACTGGTGAGAGACCGTACGCTTGTAATACTTGCAAGTACAAAGCTAAACATAACAGTCAGTTACAAGAACATTTACGAATTCATACCGGCGAAAAACCGTATTCCTGCAAGCAATGCGATTACAAATGTAGACAATTTTCTCATATATCCAGGCATTTAAAAATGCATACCGGGGAGAAACCATTTGCTTGTCAAATTTGCGAATATAAATGTTCAGAAAAAAATAAATTGCAGCATCACCTTCGAACCCATACCGGCGAAAAACCCTATATATGCGAAATTTGCGATCTGAGATATGCTACGAAGTGGTCCCTCAAGTTGCACAAAATGAGTCACAGTAACGAAAAGCCCTATTCTTGTGATAGTTGCTATTTTAAGACAAAGTATAAAACCTCCTTGCATGTTCATTTACGATCTCATACAAGGGGGAAAATTAATGAACCGAAATAAAATTACACAGAGAAGTCCAAAAAATGAATTGGAGAGTGATGGAGGTGAAGGAAAATTTCGAGGTGAAAATAAATTATTGACAATATCACATAATCCCTGGTGAATTATTCAGAGATATCTAGTAAATATGTAATGTTAAGAGCGCGCTGCAGAGAGGAGAGTAGATATGATGTTGAAAGAAGCCTCTAATCTTTTGTACAAATTTAAAAAACGAAACGTCGTATCAATGTAATTCTTTTTTTATATTAATAAGAAAAGACTATTGAAGGCAATAACCAATTTTGAGCGCTTTAAATTAAAAGTAAATAGGTTAATTTAATTTATGAAAACGGACAATTTTGAATTTTTATGACAACCGATCTTAATGAAATTTCCTTATTGCCTTCTGCACATCATTATAAGGACAAAACCTGATTTTGAAGCGATTTCATCATCAATTATAGAAAACTTATACAAAACATGTAAATCAAAAAGTGCCCTTAGTGGAGTTTTAAACTATATAAAATCAACTTAATGCACAAAGGGTTCAAGGGTTCCCTCATAGATGGCGCAAATAAATTATTTTAAACTCGTGTTAGCTCGCTAAGTTTCGTTTAGATTCTTGTATTTGAAATATTTTAGAATGTATTTTCCTAATTACAAAACTGCAGTAGGTACCTAGATAGGATTATTTTTACCTGATAATAATATGAAATGCATGGTTCCTTTTTAAGCAAGCTAGGTTAACCCAATGATAATCTCTCTTTATTGTTAAGAAGTAATAAATAAAAGAAGTGTAAATAAGTATTATATAAAATATTAAATGTCCACTATTGCATTTTTAAAATGTATATACAAGAAGCGCTAAATAAGGTTTTTTTTGCATAATACTAAAATAAAAGGTTAGCGTTTCACATATCAATAAAATACATTAAAAACCAATAATTATTTGAATTGTGCTATTTATTATTCATTTATAACACTGGTCTATAAATTACAGTATATACAGATTTGTCTTATTCGTTTATTGGGTAAATAAATATGTAACTATTTAATAGATGGGTAATTTTAAAATAATTTCCCAGAAACTCCAATGTAGTAGCGGCATTGTTCCTGAATTACCTCAGGTATTCATAAATAAATCCCTCTCGGCTTATTTCTGGGATAAATAATTAAATTTCTTTGGAATTATGACGTAATAAGGTGGCCACAATTTTAATAACTGTACATTTTTAAAAACAAATGTCAGTAAATTTTAAAAAAATTAAATTTAGAGGTGGCCAAATACTTATGGTAAATTCGATTCTATGTGTGGAGACATTGGTCGTCATACCAGAAGAGTGTTGAGCACGACACTAAGAACCACTCTAAGAACCAAATTACCACCACCAGATGTTTGCTGTCGAAACCTCAGACATGGCAACTGAAAATTTTTTTATGGATTTGATTTTGAATAATTGCTAAAATTTTTTAAAATAGAAAAATGTTTATCCTTGATGCTCTTTTTAAATTTGGAGAAATGAAAAACGCAATGTAGAAAAATCGGTGCCGGGCGAATAACTTTTTATATATTGAATTTTGTGCAAAGAATTTTCGAAAATGTAAATTTCTTTCGCTTCCGTTTATTAAAGACGTCAAAATAAATTGAAAACTTTATATTGAATTTTTTGTATGTAATTCTGCTTATTTGTATTAAAAAATAACATTTTATATTTTTGCGGTGTCGAAACGGTTTAGCCACGAAGTACATAATTTCTTGCATACAAATTTTGAAAGGGATTATCAACTCAAAAAAATTTTAAGTAATAAAAAAATAATATGCCTATTTTTCCAACTGTACAAAATAACGTGTTTAGTTATATTTTGTAACTATTTTAGTTATATTTTGTAACTAAAGACGTTATTTTAGTTACACAATGTTACTAATTTTGAAACTAATTTAGTGCCGCGAATATAAAAGACAAATATTTGTCCTAAAAGTTGTAAGATTCCTCAAAAATTGCTTTACCACAAAGAGGCCGTCCATTAATTACGTAAGGATGATTTTTGTAATTTTGGATCCCCTCCCTCCCCCACGTAAGGGTACGTAAGATTGTGGCACCCCCCCACATCTTACGTAAGGATTATTTAAAAGAAAATTAATTTTGACCCCCCCTCTCCGCCCCTTATATTTATAAAATATGAATAATAATATATTATATAGATAATTATACAAAACTTTAAATTAAATTTTCATTTACATAGATATAAGTTAATATATATAGATAATTAATTACATAAAAAAATTAATACAAAAAATTTGAAATTAAATTAAAGGTCAGTCCATGTAGGAGCTAGCCATTCTGATATAGATTGTATATTATGCGCAATAAAGCAGACAACATCACCAGCGTCAGTGACAAGATTTTCCTTATATCAGGCACTTATATTTTTACTTCAGCTTCGTTTCTCCATTCAACGTCTTCTGCTCCCGTTTTTTCGTCATGCGTCACGCACAAGAGTTCGTCCTCACGTCGAGTAAGAACAAGTCTAGCCGTTGCTTTAGCGTATTTCGAAGAGTGTTGCAAAGCTTTCGTGTGCTGCGGCTGCATTTTTTGACGCAAAATATTTTAAGAAACTTACGCAAGGAATACGTCGGACCCCCCCCCCTTCGTAAGGGTCCTTAAGATATCCGGGGTATTGGATATCCCCCAAACCCTTACGTAATAATTAATGGATGACCCCACACGGTTTTGCTATAAATATAAATTTTTAAACAACAAAACACGTATTTGCAGGGCCGGGCCGGCCTGAAAATATTGAATATTTTTTAAAATAAAATGTTTTTATTTTTTTAAGTTTAAGAATTTTTAATAGGGATTAATAGGGAAAATTATATTTTTATTATTTATAAAATGATCTATTTTTTATGTCCCAATTTATACCCAATGTGTGAAGCACCAGGAACATTTTTGGATAGGTTGTTACTTTTTACCTCAAAATGCCCACACAAGTGAAAATAAAAGCGAGTTTGCACTCTAGACTCTACTATAGTAATATTATGCTTAGCAAAGAGAATGTTAAAATAAGCAGTAGGTACCTAGGGTATATGATTATTTTTACCTGATAATAAGTTACCTGAAATAGTAAGAGACAACATCGGAAAAAGAAAACGTTGTGCAGATCCTCCATACATTTTAAATGCCATAAAAAATTAGACATGTAATTTATAGATAAGTGTTATAAATTATATTAAATGTTTGTATTAGAGTTGATCTTATATCTTGTTCAATTATAAGATATTTTTAATTGGGTATATATGTAGGTCTTTTAATGCTGTAAATATTAACCAACGTTTCGGGCCGTTTACATGTGGTTCATTTTCAAGGCTAAAAATGAATTAAATTATAATATAAATTGTAAAAAAAAGCACTACCATTTATATTATAATAATTTAATTTCTTTTTAGCCTTGAAAATGGACCACATGTAAACGACCCGAAACGTTGGTTGGATATTTAAAACATTCAAAGACCTACCTATACCCAATTAAAAATATCTTATAAGTTATAAATTATAATAATAAATAGCAAAATTCAAATAATTATTGTTTTTGTATGTATTTTATTGATTTGCGAAACGGTAACTGCAAAAAGGTATTATGCAAAAAGGAAAACCTTATTTAGTGCTTCTTGCATCTAGGTACCCTTTAAAAATGCTATAGTGGACATTTCATATTTTATATAATACTTATTTACACTTCTTTTATTTATTACTTCTTAACAATAAAGAGAGATTATCATTGGGTTAACCTACCTAGCTTACACTCAAACAAGAGAGATAGTATGCGAAAAACGAACAGAACAAATTGTCGGTAATCGAAAACTTACAGTTTATCACGTGCTAAATAAATTATTTTTGAATACGAATAGTACCGCCAGCGCCACCAATGTATTTTCCTGTAACTAAGAAATGGCAAAAATTTGTACTATGAAGAAAGGTTCCCCCACCACTTTCTGCAGCGCGGCCTTAAGTGTAAGATTGAACAACCAATGTTTAGAGTTTCTATAGTGGTTAATGTAATATAAATCCTTTAATAAATAAATATTTGTTCATGTTTTTAGAAGTTATTTCATATTACGGAAAATTCTTTTTTACGTTTTTATATCCAAGATTCACGGGTTCAAATCTTGTGAGGTGCTATAATTATATTGAAAGATTTTCACATTATGGCTAAAACTTTCCCTGATCAGAGTGGACGGTGTAAAAATTGTCTATTCCCGTGGTTCGAAATCTACGAATTTATTAAGAAACCGGTACATACAATTTTTCGCACTAATTCACCTTTTAAGGGTACATTTACGAAATGCCCCCCCCCCCCCGCCCCATCGCGAATTTTTTAGTGAAATTAGTGTCAAACGTTTGAGCTTCTATTAAAATAGTTATTCGTGAAAACTTTTGGGTTTAAAAGTTTTCGCTAAACGTGTGGTTAAAATGACTTGAATGAAAGCTTATTGAAGTTCAAACAATAATTCCATTAAAAAATTCGCGATGGGGGAGGGGGTGGTGAAATGTAGCAACAAAGTAAATAATTATTTTGAAAATCATCTTTTGAATCAATTTTATATGGTGACGTATCTTTAAAAATTAATATGCTCGAAAATATCGAATGAAATTTTTTGATATTAATTTGGCAGCTTATGTTTTGAAAAATATATAAAACAATTATTATGAAAATACAATTTTTAAATGGCGGCGTTACACGAAATAATGCCGTGGAGGTCCTTCACCGACACGCGGTTTGCTAATAGCTGCACGAAAATCTCGGCAATAACTCATCCGATAATTAAAAAAATCAGCATATTCATGAACAGTACCACTATCGTGATTTATGGATTTATTTATTTGAAGGAAATTTTACACAAAACAAAATTTATAATAACATTAAACTTATCCCAAAGATCGTACGCTACATTCTCTAAGAGTATTGTGTCTAAATTCGCACAACTGTCAAGTTTATAACAGTGGAACTTACAAACAATACATTTTTTGAAAACGACAAGGGTGATCGAAAACCTCAGAAGGTTGAGTTACTTCTAACCAAAGGATTATTTCCATAAAGATTTTGGTAGATTGACAATAAATTGGAGAGACCTATTGTCAGTAGTGCACACACAAGAAAATGGTCCAGAAGAAGAAATCTTTAGTTAAAGATCTGAGAGTGAAAAACTGGGCTTTAGTTTAGATTTCAAATATTTTAAACTTTAATTAATTTCTTTGTAGTTATCATAAATTTCTCTCTTATTTAAATGAAAATGTTTATAAATAACATCCGGTATAGATGAAATAATTGTTTTTAGACTCCCCTTAGTTCATGGGGAAAAACCTTCTAAGATTTCACTTATGTTAGTAAATTTGTATACAAAAATTTCAAAGATCGTGATGAAAATTTGTTTAGTCTTTTCTACTTCACTTGATGCCTTCCAAATAGTTGACACCTCTCCAGTTTTGAAGATTACAAACTACTTTATTGTGAAAAGGTAATACAAGCCTGAGCTTGAAGATTGATACCATCCAAACCAAGAACATCAGTATGACCTCCCTAATAGAAAGTGTAAATTCCATTCGGGGATAAAAGTCAGTTTTCAAAATCCAAATCGACCTAAATTGAAACCGAAATCCAACGCCACTTGAAGAGGAGGTCCATTCTTGTATATAACAGCCCAAGGGAAATGGTAATGTTCAAATATTCAAATCAGATGACTGTCAAAGGGCAACACGCCGAATATTTATCACTTCCCACAAGAAGAAATATTCCTGCAACGGATTATTTTCCATAAAAATAAAGTCACCATTACTCGGTTTAAGAAAATAAAAATCGTAGATTGTTCTCTTTAGGCCAAACCTTACCATTCAAAAATTTTGCCACTCATAGTGTCTCAATAATATCTCTTAAAAGGAAAAATCTTACATGTCGCATCTGAAACACCGACAACTTTCCTGACATAGCCCAATTAATACTGCCCCGACAGTCTGTTGTCCTCTTTCACCCGAACAGTCCCCGAAATAATAAAATCAGCACAAGAATTCATATGGTCATCACACTGAGAGCAAACACCCCCCGAATATCCCCAACAAGTGGCTGGCTGGCAAAGGCAGGAAAAAGAAGAATACTTTGTATTATTGAATTGAGTATTTTGTGCCCTCGCATTGAAATAACATTAATGATTGGATATTCCTATTTACTTACACGGTTAAAAAAATCTGTTTACTCAAAATGAAGACAATTCAGATGGACAAAATTAGAATTTTGTACCAACACACGTTTGAACTTGTAAATTCCAGTATAAATGAAATTAAAATCACTACCATATGTGATAGCCAAATTGGTCAAACGACACATTCTGGCTGTAGCCGTATGTAGACCGAAAGTGGGCTTGTGAAATTCCTCCACCAAAATTTTTTTGATCCTGGAGATCTTGCAGGCACATGAAAAGAGAAACACTGGAGTAGCTCCGGTCAGCTGCTAATATTGCCATTTAAAATTTTGATCAAAATACACAAATTAATCATTGATAGACCTCTTTGCTAACAAGAGTTTTAGACCAAAATAAACTTAGTATAAATCTCGGAAGAATAAGCAATATTATCTCTGAAGCATAACAGTCTAACAAGTCTCTTTTAGACCCTGCCCATCAATGAGCAGAGCGACTTATAAATCCCAGCATTTTGTTTGCCTTAGAAATCCATCAGAATCAAGAGTGACACTTAAGTCCTTAAACTGTTTGAAGCGTCCGGGCATTAATGCGGTACGGAAATGATTTCTTACGTGTTAAATTCATTACCTTACCTTTCTCTACATTTGGACGACATAATTCTGATCATGCCAAATTCTCAAGATCCGTCTGAAGCAGAACACGATCACTATCGGAGCTGACCGCGCAAAACAGCTTCAAATCGTCATTAAAGAGGAGAAACCTTAAATGTTCAAAAATGCTGCAGACATCGTTGATATACTATAACAGAAACAACATGGGGTTTAAATGCGACCCCTATCCCGCACCAAATGCCATATCAAAGCAAGGCGGTTCAAAAACTAAAACAATTGTGGAGACATAATGGAATACAACCTTTTAAGGTTCCCAACAGCAAATCCATATAATCAACAGGCTAGGACAAATCAATAATCGATAGGATCAATTTTTGTTACTCAATATCTACGAAAACAACCCTATAGGGTTCCATCGCGGCTATTATTCCCTAAACAGACCTCAGGAGGTGATAAACATTAGGCGTATTGCACTTTAACAGTCATTTTGGTACATTTTCTTCCCTCAAACTGCGCCTTCGAGAAATCAAACTCAAAATTACTCTCCTCGGGCAATACCCGAATATTATTATCTCCCTTGGGTCTGTTATATTCGATATATAATACGTTGCAACTGCTAATACCAAGTTCCTAATTCAACTCCGGATAGAGTCTAATTTCTTGATCGTCTCCGTACTTTGAAGGGCACTTGCCCCCTTCTTCGTATCTTTCAGAGTATCCATTACTCGGTCGCCTATGCCCTCTTCAGGTTGACTCCTCTTTAGTTACCACTTATCTAGGACTCGACATGTTGGATCCCTTCTGGTCGATCTGTAGTTCAGAATTATTTTTAATATTAATTTATCAAGGAAAATTTTAAAAAATTGGATTAAACTTGACATGGTTCGGTACCCACGTCAAGTAACATAAAATTTTGAACACACAACATATGAGCAAAAAGTTAAGAGTTAATAAGACCACAATTATTCCTCTCATATTCCACCACGTCATCTTCTTTGTTGGCGTAAGAAAAAATAAAGAAAAAACAAACTGGGTCAAATAGGTTCTGTGGCGTGGAAAAAAACTTAAAGAACCGAAACTCGATGTAAATTTTATGTACAGAAATTTATTTTTAAATAAAAATAAACAGCTATTAGAACAAAGAAAAACGAGAAAAGAATGAAAATCGCATCTGAGTATAATAAATTGCATAACTTTCAGGCGCTAGCAGGAATTTTCATTTTCCACTGCCAATACGGAGCACTACGAAGTATATCGATCGTTGTTTCCTCCTGCTGTATATCTGTTGTATCGTTTTTGCTTCTAGTGTTCGTTGATGCACACTGTGTTAAGTAGCTTAGCGTTAGACTCGTTATTATTATTTAACTCATCTAGCCGGTACTTTTAAATTTTATATGTCTCATTAATTATAATGAACCAAAAATGACATCCACCACAACGATTAGAAAATCTTATGGAAATAGAAAATTATATTCGTTTCCTGAAGATTATCCTTTACGTTTTGTAAAACCGTCAAAAAGTTCTGCAAACAGCAGCAGTGCACCCAAAAAAAGCGAAGATGTTGCTAAACTCTTGAAATACATAGACGATAATATTGTGGGAAAAAATAATGCATTCTTGGGTCCTTTTGGAAGGCGAAAAGGTATGTCTCTTTTTTAT
Source organism: Podabrus alpinus (assembly GCA_932274525.1). Taxonomy (NCBI): domain Eukaryota; kingdom Metazoa; phylum Arthropoda; class Insecta; order Coleoptera; family Cantharidae; genus Podabrus; species Podabrus alpinus. The sequence continues at coordinate 74,168,439 of OW026457.1, forward strand.
TTCGAAAACATGTTTGTTGTCGTTAAATGTTACGAATAATTATGTCACCGATGATAAAAATATTTGTTATTCAAAATGATTAGAGATAATCTCAGTCAGTATTTTCTAGACTTGATGTCTCTTAATTTAATTTGGAGGTTTTTCACTAATCGAATTTTTTCGAATTATCACTTTCGAAGAAAAGTTTTGCTCTAGTTTTTTGCGGCTAATAAGTTACATAATTTGCATCGGGACATTTTAAATGCACAGTTATTAATTATTTTTAATTTGGGCCAAGGATATTGGAGATTTTAGTTTTACTATCATGATTTCTGATAAATTGTGCACGAGAACGAAAAATTGATTAATCATTGGATGCATTTTCGTCGTCGAGCAAATTTATTTCTTTTATAAAGCGAGTATTAGGTTATTGTAAATTATTTTGGATATTGTGGTTTTGCTGTTACATAATTTGAGAATTCAAATTTGAAAACAACAGTACATCATGATGCTGCTATCGTAATTTTATGTTTCAAAATATTACGGTTTTTATTTACTTTTTGATTATCAACACCAACTTAATGTGTACATAACAAACGTAAACTCACATATTTCGCACGATAACTGAATCATTATAATAAAATTAACTGAAAATATAATATCATTTAAAAAAATTACTTTGTAAAGTACTATAGCTCAATCGAGATTCGAAACTAAGCTGACCGCTCAGAGAGTCTGGAAACCTGTCCACAAGAGTAATCTGAGCGGCCAAATTTAAATAATTTAGAGCGAGTAGCGAGCAATCCAATTTTCTGATAACGCGATTAAGAAAATAGACAAGAAGGCATCCAACTTGCGCTTTGTTTTATTTTAAAATAAGCAATCCATTTGGATCGCATTATCCCACTTCTGCATACTAGAAAATTTGAACTCACTTTATATATTGCTTTATGTTGACGGAATACGAATAAGGATTACATTTTTTGTTTTGTAATATTTTATACGAAATTGTTGTTATCTTCTCCCTCTTTGCAGTTCTCGAACGTTTAATTAGGTAAATAATAGATTTATCAGGCAAGTGAGAATATGTGTTAATTTTAAACAAAGACACTTATTAGACACTTGATAGACACAACTGAAAAATAAATGTTGGTTTCTAAAAATCGTTTTGCAGACAATCGTCAGGGAATTTAAATATTTTATTGGTCAGATGATATTTTATGAATAAGGTTTCCATATTGTACCTTTTTTATCAGGGTAAACCTGGGTTAAAAAGGTTAAACCCTACATATTTGTAGATCCTCACTTTTGCCCAGAAAATTGGAGCGTTATCGTCATAACCACGAAAGCACGTAAGAAGTATAATAATTCTTCTCCATACTTTTAATTAGTAATCAGTCATACTCGAACTCTCGTGGTTACCACTATAACTGATTAAATGGAAAGCTCATAATGAAGGGCTTTTCAACAGGACTTTGTTTATAAGTGTTAAATAAATAAAAAAGATCGACAAAATAATGTAGAATGTCCATCAAGACCATGTATACAGACGTCGATCCTTGGTCAAAATTTTCACATAACCACCATTTTTGTAGGGTCCGTTACTTTGCCCCCCCCCTCCGTTGATATTTTTCTCGAAAAAATAGCTCCCAATTTCTTAGAATTAGCACACCCTAGGTTTTTTCTGAATCAATGTTTCGGGGCAAAGCACCGTTAACACCCCCAAGTTGATATGTTTTCTTAAAAAGCTAGATCCCGATTCCTTTGAACTATCCCCCCCCCCTAGGAAAGTCCATAAAACAACATTGAAAAACTAAAAACAATTGTTTTTTTTATTTGACATTGATTTATGAACAAACCTGTGGAGTGCTAGCTATAATATTTGGGTGCTAGCTCTAAGAAATCGGGAGCTAGCTTTTAAAGAAAAATAACAACCGGGGGATGCTAGCATAACTTCCCCCTCCCCGGGTGGAAATCTTGATTTATGGACAAACCTGGGGGTGCTAGCTCTAAGGAATCGGGAGCTAGTTTATATTAACGGGGTGGGGTGCAAAGTAACGGACCCATTTTTGTGATGGATTTTAATTATTTTAGTCATTTTAGTGCTATTTTAATAAGATTATAATAAATTGCAGACCTGACATGTCAAAACCCAGAGCAAAATTGTCAGCACATCCAGAATTACTCCTATTAAAATACAAAGTCCCTGTTGGAAGCAATGTAAAATCTTGAAAATCTAAATACTTTTATTATTGAGACAAACGACATAGGCAGCTTATTTGCATTCACTAAAAATCTTCAATTACCATCGAAGTGGCTTGCTGTGAACTCGAGAAAAGTTACAACATTGTGGGTTTGAATCTCGATTTGTGGAATTCAGGTTTTACGCGTGTTTTGTGGATACCTTCTGTACTTCCTGATCGATTTACGATAATTTGGTCTGATTTTGATCCCTTACATTTCACATTATATGTCTCTAAAAAATTTAATTTTTTCAATTGAAAGGAAAATTTAGTTCAAGTTTTCAAAATAAGGAAATGTGCGAAAACTCTCGCCAATATCGACGAATTTTTTTCCCACATTGTAATGAGAATTTCGAAATGGGTAAAATCGAAAAGCGACCGGCAAATACAGGAGGACCACAGAAAATTCGTGAATTACGTCAACTATGAATCCAACGTAGCCGCTTTCAAGAATTATTCATCAAAAAGTAGTTTGTTTAACTTTGAGTAAATCGGGTCAATTGAAGAGAAGTCAAGGTCAGTGCACAGTACAATAAATCACTGATATGATAAATATTAAAAACGTTAAACTAGTTTTTTGATAACACGTCTACACAGATTTTGTTTGCTTTTCGGGGAGAGTTATCTATCTCTAACTAGCTGAAACAAAATTTCTTCAGCTACACACTAAAGAACAGGCTTATTTTAGTCTGTAGAAATAATATTTTGCGTGAATCCGTTGAAAAAAACACAAAATATCGACTTTTGAAAAGTACGGGAAATTAGCATCGAATATGCCGCACACCCCAGGCAGACGCGATACCATAATTCATAGACGGTCTCTTCAAATCGCGTAAAATTTTTTCGCTCCGATTTGAATTTTTCTTTGAAATTCGGATAGGTGGGGGTGTGATTAGTAGATATTAGTAATAAATATTATGAAAATAACCCGTGTATTGCCGAAAAAGTGAAAAAATTAAATTTTTTTTTCTTCGATTTTTGGGGTGTGCATTCGATAGGGAGGTTCATCCATCGCCAAAACCAACCCTTTCGGGGCGCCGCTCCGCGTTGCACCCCTCCAGGGCGGTTTTGACTCTGATTACTAGGCTAAACATACGAGAAGCGCCTTCGATCAAGAAAACCGGGATCTAAAAAATCGGGAGCTTAAAGACCCTTGAAATAGCATTAAAAAGTATAGTTGCGGTATGGGGCAGTAAACTCAGTGGCGTACCTAGACCACTTGGGGCCCGGGGCGGATTTATTTTGGAGGCCCCCCTCACCCTCAAAAAAAAAACTTTTTAATGTGGCTAGCCTTTTTTTGCCTTAATCTAACCGTCTTCCATAAGCTATTGCCCTGTGCAGAGAAATAATAGATAGAATAAGGGAACAAACTCGTGCAGTCCGAGGTCATCAATTATCATTACTGTTAAAAATGTTAAACTGATAAAAAGTTTTATCGTAAGAGCCCGAATTCGAACAATTGAATCTACGACGTTCAGCACGACGCAACGCAGCTCCGAAACCGACGCTCTCTGAACGACTGAGCCACGAACGAGCTCGCTCACTTGAGAAACATGGAATTATTTATTTTTGGGTGGGGCCCCCTTAGTAAAGGGGCCCGGGCGGACCGCCCCCCCGCCCCCCCCCCTAGGTACGCCACTGAGTAAACTATAACGTTTCACCCCCAAAATATCGAATAAAACAAAAAATAAATCGATGTTACATGTACGAGAGACGAGCTGCATCTGCCGGTCCGTAAAACGCTAAGTTTAAGACTAGTTCTTTCTGCACGCACCGTCAACAAAATGAGCGACGCACGGAATCTCGTTAAATTTTACATGTAAATTTGCTAAGTTCAAATTCGATTATTTCAAAATTTTGATAATAAATTCTCGCAAAATATTTTGACAATTTGTTATATTAACTGTGTTGCAGAAGAAATTTTGTTTCGAGTAGTTAGAGATAGGTCACTTCACCCTGCTTTTCTTATGAATTCAAACAATTCGATTAAAAATAACAGTCAAGTTTTATTTTTGGCAGTCGTTCACTACTTTATGATCCAAAATTCAATTTTTTTGGTTAATCTACGACTATCCAGGCGGTATCGATTTACTTGTGTATGATGATAAAAAAAACGAAAAACCACCGATAATTGTAACTTTTAGGAGAGTTTATGCGCCAATCAGGTTAGATATCCATTTTTATTGTAAACTCTTCAACATTGAAATCATCGTTTTATTGCATTTTTTTAACTTTTTACCATTGCATTTTCTTAGAAAAATCGTCTTATCTTCGAATTTGGAAGAAGTCAAATGTTCGCTGAGAGAATGCGACATCTTCAGAAGAAGTTAAGTGCATTTAACCGATAGGGACCTGATTCGATCCCAAACAAAATACGAACTTGATTCGGACCATCTCCCCCTTAGAAGAACACAGTAAATCACTAAGGTATTATATATATTGTAAATCTTCCCGTGGTTTGAAGCCACGTTACACCGTAGGTCCCCTATGTTTCAAATTTGAAAAAAGAAAAGAAATTATGGCGCCCAACGTGAGATTAACAATAAGTTTATGCAAGTTTTTATTGTTTGTAAGCATTACCTCGACGTTTTTCGCTTTGTAACATTGCATGTTTGACCAAATTATATTGCTCAATTTATTTTGGTGACGAACAATTTTTTATCATCTTCGATAATTAAATTTAATGTAAATTAGGGTCATTTACAATTAAATTGTTTTTATTTGTCAAGTTAAGATCTTTAATCGTTGTTCTTCGGTCACCACATAATGAATTAATTTTGTTGGATTAAATCGTCACCATTTGTGTTTTTCGCAAAATTTACAACTCTTCATTTTGTAAAAAGACGAGAAAACCCAAACGCTTTGTTTGGTTACAGAGAGCTTTGTTTATACGTTCCCTTATTATGAAAACAAAGTTCAGTTTTGTGTTCCGGTTTCTACTAAATTAATAAAATTTAAAACATAAAAATTTTCCACTGTTTGAAATCGACTTGGGTTATTTATAAATTAATTAATTAGGCCATCCATTCGAAATTCTCTTCCATTGTTCCTGCTGCTTAAATTTTATGGCGTATTCACAAATTTTCGCGATTAAAATCACGTCACAATTGGTCATTAGCGATTTTTTTGTAATTAGGTTAATTAAAAATGTGAAAATTAACAGCTGTTTTTTTGATAGAAAAAATAAACTTGGCAATATTAAAACAAACAAAAAATTGTATTATGCCATAGCAATGCGATCTGCACCAGTGAAACGAAATATTAAAATGGGGGGTCAAGGCTGTGTTCGCGTTCAATGTCAACTTCTTTCAATGCGTCAAACATCATTTTGACCGAAAGTAAAAAATGCTCCACATTTTCGTCAAGCAAATACCACAACAATAATTACCATCTTCGTCTCATTAAAAATACCATTTGGTCGTTCCAGTTTGATAATAATAAGGATGCAGAAGCCGCTGTTAGATAAATTCTGCGAACCACGTTACGACAAGTGTTCCAATCAATTTTTTCATAATTAGGACATTCAACCATTAAGAAATTATTGAACTGCTCGAATTTCATAGAAATATTTTAACAATCGAAAGCGCTCATTTCATGCTTCGTCTAATTTTGAGGTTCAATCCTCTTTATTTATGAACAAACCAACTGAAACTTTGACACTGAAATTATTTTCTCGTACGAAAGCGGGAAGCTTGTTAGGAAAACTTTCAGAAGCTCTAAAATTGTTTATTTTAGCGAAGAAGCCTCATCGATTCCAATTTTCAGGCTGAATTTGAATAAATTAATTTATAAGTCTTGTAAGTAACTGAAAAGAACATTGATGTCTCGAAATAGATCTGCGCTGAAAATGTAATTATTTTATACGTGCTGAAGCATTAATACTCAATTTATATTACGTCAAGGTTCAAATTTTAATTTTAAAAAGCTTTCAAGTGTATTTTGTAAAATAATAATATAATATTGGTAACTAGTCGGCCTTGGTTGTGCGGCCTAACGACCGCACTGAGTGAATTGCTTTTATTTATATGTAGATAGTGCATCCTTTTCTTTTTCTGTTTCAAACGCAAACTTATAGACCCAACCGTTATATAACAAAAAGTTTTAATTAATAGTATCATAAATTTTTACTCGTGTAGTTGCAGGCCTCGGGTTCGCCTCAGTCTGAAAATTCCTTACTATGATATAAACAACTATAAAACACATCTCATAATCTTCTGATTTGCTGCCCGTATACTTAGTATTATTTTAAAAATTTCTGGCAACCTAAACTTGATGTAGTTTTCCTGAAACTTAAATCAACCGGTAGAATGGTCGTAAGGTAAACCGCGAATTCCTGTTCGGTCAACCAAATTTCGAATCTCACTGGAGAAAATAATTAAATGTAGCACGCTTTGCATTTAAATCTTTTTGTACACAGTAATTCAAAAATTTCTGTCCAATTATCCTAGCCTAAAAACCTAAAATGAATTTTCAGCAAAAAATAATATGCTTGAAGGATAAGCAGAACTGATCCATTTTTCTTATTTATTATCTTCCACGGAATGTCGTAATCCTTGATAATTTTTATACCATCGTACTATACAACCGTCAAGTATAAAACTATGTATTAGAATTTTTTAATTAACTAACTAATGGGTTGGGTGTAATAGTGCACTTGACTTTTTAAAAAATTTTAATTGTTACGTTTCATTTCATACGCTCAAAAAAAGCGGTCACTTCATGAATTTTTTTTTAATTATAAACTTCAAAGAAATTTTGAAAACAAAGCAAAAATCCGTGTAAAAATAATTATTTCGCTGCTTCATTAACAAAAAAGTTGGCATAATAACAATTTTTTTAAGCGCAATAGGTTGAACGACCCTAACGTAATATTTATATTATTTATTTATTTGCTTGCATTTGGTTTTCTATGTGGGTCACTACGAAGTTTATTTTTTTCAATAAAAAGGGTTAACTAAACGATGTATGTAGTTGTTTTATGTGGTGTAAGCCGAAGACGATATTGATCGGAATTAGGGGTGACCTACCTTACCCAAGGGTGTCGTGCACACGCTAACTCCTCTGGACATTCACCCTAGAATTTATAACTTGAATGACTTCACTGGTTATTTTTATAGATGATTACATTTTTGTACCTGAAGGTTATTGGAAACGTTCGATATTGAGCCAAAAACCTTTCAGAGGGATGACAATTTGTAGTATTGCCGCCGTGAAATAACAAAACTATTTGCTTGGCCACCCTGTATATTAATCGCACAGGAATTTCAATTCGATAATACTGTAACCTTTATTGTCTGTTTGTATTGCAACGCTTGTCACGTTTTTCGGAATTTATTTATTGTATGGATTCCAAAGGTATTCAACCTCAAATCTTGGGGGGGGGGGGTATTTTCTGGAAGCAATTATTGACTGACGCAAATTTTACACACTCTCATGTGTTCGTGTTACAAAAAATGTCTTACCTGAAATGACTTCAGCACTATTTGTATACAATACTACTTGGAAGTGTAAAAGAGAAGTTTCTGAAAATAGAAAATTTTGTCGATCGTATCGCTTATTTTCTACTCAAAAGTATAAATTTAAGTTTACCTACGTCAGACAGGAAGATGGTAGATTAATTTAAAGTAAGTATTGATGTACGAAGCAAAACATTATTATTATTATTAATAGAATTTCATGTATCGTGTTGGCAAAATCATTATTTTGCACTCACGTAAAATTATATGGCTTTGCAATTACGATGTTCGTCATATTTATAATTGTTTCATTTTATGGATTTCGATCGTTCGACGTGCCAAAATTCAACAGGTTTATTTAATATGGCAAACAAGAAATAAATCAGAGTTTTTGTTTATTGTTTGAATTTTGCTACTTAATAAATATCACCAACGCGCACATTCTGAACAGGAATGTACAATTCTTGATTAGCTCTGCTTATTGTTACGTCAGTTTTTAGTTTTATCTGAAGATAAATAAATCCCACGTTTTCTTCTACTACCAACGGTTCACTTAATCTTTCGAAATTATTCAATTCCAATTTTTTCCATTTTAAAGCGTTGAAATTGTTTTTGGGTTTCAAAATGCGTTTCAATAATTTTACTGCTTGGTTGTTACCTCATGCAAGACTCTAGTTCCCAAAAAATCTCGGTAATCCATAGAACTTCTGCCATCCAAAATATTTTGACAACGGCTTTAAGCTATATTTTATATATTATAAAAATTCGGAATGCATCAGCACAACGGAAGCCAGTTGCAAGACTTAAGTCACAAACGCAAAAGTTTGCGAATGGAATAACTTGAGAGTAATTTTTTGTGTAATTTTAAGTAGCATTTGCAATATTTGAAAATCCGGAATTCGTTAATCCATTCATAAGCGTCAGTGTCGGGCAGATAATTATTAATTAAGAAAGGTCCTAATCTTTTAATAATAAAAATTTGTTTCTTAAAATTGATGTTATCAAATGTCAATAAGAGTCAAGTGTTCAAGAACAAGCGATAAAATTGCTTGATAAATTAAAATTTAAAAACAATTTGCTATGACTATTGATTTAGGATACTTTTGACGAGTGTAGGGCGTAGTAATCTACAGGTACTACCAGCTTTTTTACCGGGCCACGGTCTTACGACGCAACATTATTTGCAATTTGAAAGGTTTCCGGAAACTGAAATTTCTAAGCGCATATTGATCTGATCAACATGGGGTTGAAAGCAAGTTGTTCAGAGAAAAACGAGCTACACTATTAAACATTTTCACCTAAATTCAATCTCAATGGGCAAAATTTAAGTCTTAATTCGTAGCTTTTTTTTCTAAAAAGTCGCATCTTCATGGTGAAATTTTTACAGTCTACAAATCACGTTTTTTTCAAAAAATCGGAAACTAGTTGTTTATTCTCCCCCCCCCCGGCTATCCCCGGTTCATTTTATTTCTTAATTCTTAAAAGTATGATTATATAAAACATCCCTGCTTTTTAACACTAAATATGGTTGGAGGCCCGATCAAATTCTTTAATTTAAGCCCATAACAGCTCTGTTATGGCATTATGTACCAAAAATTTGGAATTTGACTTTAAGCAGAGATAAGCAAGCACAAAATATCACAAAAAACACACTTAAATGAAATAGAATGTGAGTTAATTATTATATAATATTATAGATTTTTATAGTAGTTCTTTTTTTATTAGCCATTAGGTCAATGGTTCCCAAACTTTTTTTTCGGTAGACCCCTGCTGCTACATTTCTACTGTATTCCCAAAACTCCTAAAAAATATCACCCTAAATTGGGGGTGTTTTTTTTCTGTTTTCTTTTCACGTCTACGTGGACCCCCTTGTGGTCTCCTATGGACCCCTGGGGGTCCACCTGGACCACTTTGGGAACCACTGTTCTAGGTAGAACCTGCAATGAGAATCACGCCTAGGGCCTACGTTTTCATTAGTTTCTACAATCTATAATAACTAATAATAAAAATATTGATTACAATGATTATATAATATTCATATTGTTTGATATAAAAGTATGATTTATTATAATTTTATTGTTGATATTAAATAATATTTGGTTACGGTTTTAAATGTTAAACAATATGAATATAAATATTAACTTCAACAGTCGGGTTACAAAGTCTAATTACGTATTTTGTTAAAAATTTAAATTAATAACTCCTGAAAACAAGCTTTCAGCAGGACCGCGTTTCTCTCTTACGCAATTTTATATGTTATCTTTGTTTTATCTCCTAAAAGTAGCTCCCCGACTAACAACGATTTACGTGGGGGCAAAACAAAATCGATTTGGCCAAGTCATTTTTTTAATTAATTATATAATTGTTTTTTTATATTGAAATTATTCCTTTCATCTTTTTATAGGTTTTTTATGTTTTCATTCTTATCTTGGTCTACCAATCCGTTTATACTTTTCGACCTTCGTATGGCTTCAGTGATAAATTTTGACCCAAATTAATAATGAATTTATAACGAATCATAAAGTCCCTTATTTTATTTTCATTTTACCTATTAATTTTGTTTACTCTCAGAAACTACTAAAATTTTAATGTTCATTTAATGTTGTTTTTATTAACCGATTTACGCTACAATGCATTTTTTAGTAGTTTTTTAAAACTCTCATAAAAGTGCAAGGCGACCGAATTACTTTCATCAAAATAATACGTATTCAATTTTACTGCTCGAATTATTCAAAACTATTTTTGAAATTTTTAAAATAGAATTTTTTGTATCTTATTTTTAAAAATCCGGTCATATAAAATCGTAACGATGAAATGAACTTCCTTCTGATGTTTTTAAATTTAATTGCACCAGAAATGGTTTACTGTGACCACCAGTAGACTGTCGAGTGGAAATTCCGAATTTTCAGTATCTGAAAACAACGTTTTTATATTTTATATTCTCCAATTTAATCAATTTCGACAGTTCATCACTCTATTAACGACAAACTAATGCCTGTAATCAACATAATCAAGGTTTTCCAACAATTTGAAAACAATAGAATTGGTCTCTATTTTATGTTACGTCGATGGAAAGTTTTCTGAACTACAAAATTCTAATTTATAATCCTAATTATTACAATGGGGTCAACGTAAGCTAACACTTTTATTTACCGTGGACGAATTAATTGGTATCGAACATATGCAAAAGGGAAGGTTCAATTTCATACTATCGATATTCAAAAAAAAATTCTAATCGATTGGAAACTTTAATAGTGCTAAACAACAATTTACAATAATAACAATTGTGTCAAGTACACTTATTCGGCTTTTAAAATTTTAAATTTAAACAAGACGGTGCTGCTCCACATTTTTTGTTTCTAGAGGAATCGCCCTTTATGCTAATAAATCGTCCCAAACCAAAAGTTGGTTGCAAAATTCAATTTCTGCTGCTTTTTATTATCATTTTCTGTTGTTATTAGTAAAACGTGGCAGTGCACTTGAGGTTTAATAATAGTTTTATCGTCGTCAATTTTAGAACTTTTATAAGTTATTTGTTTAGATGGAGAATCGCGCGTTGAAGCGATACCAGTTAGTTAGCAAATAAGATAATAAATCAATTTTGTAGTTAATTTACTTTTCGAATCGTGAAAAGATAAAACCGTAATTTTTGAAAAACATATTAATTCCAACTTTGAACATGACTATCGAATCGCCGATGGCTCCACCGCCTGTTGTGGGTAGCAAAATCCGAGGCTTTTTTGTATAGATATTCAATTTCGATAGAGAAATCACATAACAATTTTGATATCAAAAAATGGTTGGTCATGTCATAATAATTTAACATTCCAATTCGTTACAAATTCTCTCTGATGGTTTGATGTAAACATTTACATGAGCGAACTTTATTCGAATTATGACGTGTGCATTTTTTGCAATGCTAAATTATTTTCCTTGTAATAACATTTAATTATTAGTTTTGAATGGTGGTAGACAGTGCGCCGCCCATTGCTGATATAATAGCAACGTTATTTTAATTTTTCAAATGAGATTATCTTATTAATGCTAGAAAACATCTTTCATAACACGAATTTTTTTTATCCGAAATGATGTCATTCTAATCTTCTAGTGTACACTTAATTGGTTGTGTTTTAATGACATAGATACGAAATATTAGATTAAAAGAAAAGTATTAGTATTAATTATTTGAGCAATTTTCTATTTTATTAATAGAAATTTTTATTTCATCGTACCCCATTCGTAAATTATTAAATTTACATTACGTCAAAGTCGGTTCTTCAAACACCCAATGAAGGAAGTAAAGCGAGCTTTGCTCGCAAAATATCCCGCAACCCCCTTAAAGCAAAGCAGAAATTTTCCACTTTTGTTTTATACCTAGAAAGCAGACTTTGAAGTCTAACTGACTGAAAAGTTGTTGAGGAAGGGGTGTTAATTTATAAATTCTTTCCCCTGACTAATAAATTAAATGTAAAAACGACCTATTTTTACTGGTTCAACAATTTTATTGGCAGTTTGAACTTGGAATGCACCTTGCACGAAAGATTTATGATTTATTCAAATAATAAAAGTCTCAAAAACGTTATTGTCGTTATTACCTTTAAATATTTTTATAATAATAAAATTTTATCGCTAATAACAGTGACGGAATTCTACCACTTTAACCTTAATTTATATTCTGCTGAAAATAGAGAAAGGTTGGTTGAAATGTTTGCAGAATAACCAATATTTGCATATTTTAACATGAAAATCTTTTGATGAAATTAGTCAATATTTGCGTTTTTTATCGCAAAATTTGCAAGTCAATATTTCAGTTGATGAGCAATGGTTGCACCTCGCCAAAATTTCTTTCTTCGGATTTATTTGAGAGGAGCACGAATCTGATCAACAAAAAATCGTCATTTTTATCAAAAATCAGCTGCAATTGCAAAGCATTCGGCGTCACCCTCTGATTTGATATCGGGATCCATCGATGCCTTTGGTGTAGACGACCCCCCCCCCTCTCCATGTATGTGGAATTATCGGTCTAGGAGGTATCACTGAACATCTTGCGAGACTTCCTGGCCGTTTAATGTTTGTTTCAAAACACATAGACGTAACTTTTTTTTAATTTAACTATTTTTACCCCCCCCCCCCCGGCATGGTTCCAAAAACCTTGTCATAATGTCACTATGTGATAGCAGGTTGTAGTTCTATACCTCCTTCATTGGTAGATTTCACATGGAACGTTAACGTTTGTAAATTTTTTGGGATTTGGGTCTGTGTTCGTTACAAATGGAACTTACAATTTAACGTGGGATCCAAACCGCGGCGTAAGTCGGAATACAATCACTTGCAGTCTTAATAATTAGCAATAGTCAAGAATGTCCATAGTAATTAACGAAGTTGTTTGTTATATTATTTATTACCAGGGTTATTATAACCTCTTTAATCGGGGCGAATTTTACCTCAATCTGTACAATTCGCAATAATTTGATATTTTTCTCGCCTTTTTGTACAATTGCCACAAAAATAAAAGGCAATCATCTCTAACCTAATCTGGTATAGATTTAAGTGTCAAATTCAATTATTGATTCGAAATTTTATTTGGAATATTTTCATCGCCACCTACCGGAGAGTGTACCAGAGAGCGTTAAGGGTTAAACTACATCTACATTTTTTTATTAATAAGTAATAAGATTCTCATGTTGACCTATTTTAAAATAAAGTACCCTGTGTTCTAGTTGATATTTAAAAGTCGTAGATAAATTTAACTGGCTGAATGCTCAAACATTAAATTTTAATAGCTTTCAGACAGCTTTCAGAAAGCAACTTAAGGCACGTTCTGTTTAATTCCTCTTCCAACAGAAACAGCTTTTGTTTTATTGTTGGGCGCCAGAAAGGACTCAACCTTGAACATACATACCTTAATCCGACCCTGTCAATCATATCAGATTATATCAAATAATCTGAAAACTTGAATATTACAAGTAAAATTACTTTTATCTCGGACTCTCCGAGCTAGTGCCTGATATAATTGAAAGAATCTAAAATTGGCCCAGGAAAATTTCAATCGATTACGTATTTTATCGCCTTTGATATAATCGATTATCAAAGTCTCAATTGAGTTGTTATTATTTTTACATTTTAATAGACCTTTAAAAAATAATCTTGTTTACAAATAATGCCGCACCCACACTAAAATCTACGGCATCCCTCGACGTTATTTCGCAGAACAATAATATGAATTCTTATTAAAAATTTTAATTTGTTCGTCAGCACATTTCTTGTACAGTCTGAGAATGCAGACGAAATCCGAGATCACAGAACAAAATAATGCACCTTCCGACGATCGCAAAAACCGATCCAAATAATTAATTATTTTGCGCGACGATTTCTCCAACGCACAGGAAGCATTCGTTGCCAATTTTCTCACACTTGTTACAAATCTAGGCGCAATCAAAATATTTTACAAAATAAATAGAGCAATTAATTAAAATACGACCATTTTCGAAAAGTGTCGCTTTTTAATTAACGACCTTGACTTTAGTCGATTTTGTGTTCAGAATTTTAATAATTATTACATCAACATAACTTTTCATAAATTAACGCGCACATATGTACGTTTATGTAGTAAACCGTGCATAAAATTTTTATTTCGTTGCAGAAAAAGGAAAAAATGAATAGCGATGCACTTTTGCACTTAATAGTAACGGAAAATTTTGTTCTTGATAAAGCTACTGTATTAGTTATTGTTTATTGGATTTGTAAATAAGACAACAAATTGTCACGATTTATATTCATGTATGGAACATGACTTGTTACGGTAATTGGAAAGAACTGCTAAATGGTTGTGTTGTGGGTACCTGCTTATCGGCCAAACTGAATATCGCTTGGTTAGTTAATTGGGAAAACTTTAACACTTGGACGTGCTTTATTTCGAATTCTTTAGATTAAAATTTGTCCTCGATTTCGTTCCGAAACCTTAGTTTCAATAGTGGGGCGCAGTTATCTAACTCTGACTAGCTGAAAAAAATTTCTTCAGCTACACTCTAAAGAACAGGCTTATATTTGTCTAATTAAAGGAAAAAAAGGGTGAATATGGTCAAAATAACGAAAATATCGACTTTTGAAAAGAAGGGAAAGTAAATTCATGTAGCCGGTCGAACCCGGGGTCTGCACATATATCCGGTTACAGTCCCTTGAAATGGAGTGAAATTTTTTCGGTCCGATTTGAATTTTTCTTTGAAATTCGGATAGATGGGGGTGTGATTAGTAGATATTAGTAATAAATATAATCGAAAAAATGGAAAATAACTCGTGTATTGCCTAAAAAGTGAAAAAATTAAATTTTTTTTGCCTTCCAATTTTAGGGGTGTGCATTCGAAAAGGAGGGTAATCCATCGTCAAATCCTACCCTTACGGGGCGCCGCTCCGCTCCGCTCTGCACCCCTCCAGGGCGGATTTGACTCTGGTTACTAGGCTAAACATACGAGAAGCGCCACCGATCAAGAACACCGGGATCTATGCAACCGGGATGTGAGAGACCCTCGAAATAGCATTAAAAAGTATAGTTGCGGTATGGGGCAGTATACTATTACGTTTCACCCCCAAAAAATCGCGTAAAAACAAAAAATAAGCGATGTTACATGTAGGAGCGTCGAGCTGCATCTGCCGGTGCGAAATTTTCTAAGTGTAAGAGTATATCTAAGTGCACGTACCGTCAACAAAATGCGCGCCGGCCGAGCGAAGTTGTGGCAATCGACCGGTTCTGCACCATGCTCTCGCTACTTTTCCGTACTTTTCAAATTCGATTATTTCAAAATTTTGATAATAAATTCACCCTTCATATTTTGAGAATTTGTTATATTAACTGTGTTCTTTAGTGTGTAGCAGAAGAAATTTAGTTTCGAGTAGTAAGAGATAGCTAACTCTAGCCCAATAGTGAACCAATCTTTTCCAGATTACGTATGGAACCTGCAATATCGTCACTCCAATGATTCTCGTATTGCTTTTATCAATCTTGTTTTCGAAATGCTTATAAAAATTTTGGATGGTGGGAAGGGAAACTGTGGATCATAGGAGGGGTTTATCTATTCTAATAAGTTATATTAATTTGCTATTTACTCACATCCACTAACAGAGTGATGGTCTGAATATCCGCCCGTATGAGGGGGGGGGCACTAAATTTCCGTATTGATAAATATTTGAGTAAATAAAAGGGGCAAGCAACCAAACGCATTTTTTTGATAAAATCGATAGTATTTTTCATCAAGGTTGATGGCAAATCTTCCCCAAGCAGATATTTATAGTAAATAAATGCTTTTAGTTGGGCAAACAGATTTGTCTACTTTTGATAAATTGATTATTAACTTAAGAAAATTTGCGTTACAATTAGGGGTAATATTTCGCACAAACAAAACGTAATCGTGAGAACGCAAAATTGAATGAGTAAATATTGGACATATTAAGTTGCTAAATAAAATTGGGAACCTATCGAGAACAAAATTTTAGCTTTATTGGTGGGTTATTTATTGTTATTTGTATTGTAGGGTCTTTCGGAAAAGTACCAAATTGTTGTTAACTTAATTAGAATTTTGATAGCCCAGGTTGTAGAGGAGGCCTTGAATAATTCTTCTTCCTCGTAGTAATATATTAGAACTTGGTTCTGTTGTATTGATCTCTCTTATGTCTGTATTATGCGTGTATTGGTCCCTTAATATCATTAATTTTGATTATTTCAATTCTTCTACAATTCACACTATCGAAATTTTTACGACTTAAATTAACCAAATTTTTATAAACCTGCGGAACTTCTATGAAGGACCCTGTATATTACCATAATGAATAAAATAAGAGGTTAAATGGTTTTGAGAAACTATTCCGGACAAAATAAACGAAACTACTTCATCTATCAAGCAACATGTTTGTAAACCATAAACAATGACCTTTTTATCAAAATTAAAATTCTTGAAATGTTGCCAAAACAGGCAATGATCTTGAAAATGAAGTTACAGGTCATAGACAAAAGTGATTGGAATTTCTGGAGCTATTTGGAAAAGGTGCTAAATTTGGAAGCCAAAATACCAAGACCATTTTGACGTGCTGTCATTTTTTCCAATTTTGTTATTAATCAATCTCATTATGACTATCTGTTTTTCTATTACCAGGTCAATGAAATTTACAGACCTCGTGTAATTAAGATATCAAATCTGATTGATTCAATCAAATGTGGTTGCTGACAGATAAAATTTCTTTGACATCAATGCAAAATAACTGTAACATATTTTTGACACGGAAGGTCAAGCACAATCTCGCGGTCAAAATTAAACTGATTTTAAGAATGAAGAGCAAAAATGGGTGGATTCGAGAAGATCTTGTTTTGGGCCTTCATGGGACTGAAAATGTTTGATAAATTAATATGTTTACTCACAACAACTTTTTTTTTGAACAAACGCCATTAGTGTGACCTTGACTTTGAGCCACCGAATTACCTGTGCATCGTATTGTTACGTAAGTGGAAAACGATTAGGATTGCTTCACCTAAACGTTCACAGCACGCTATGGGGATTACTGTTTATTTTCAACATTTAAACAGACTAATGCCCGGTTTCTGAAGCTCGAGTTATATTAAGATTAGTTTAATCTTATTAGTATAAATGCAGATTTTGAGTTTCTATAACGAAAAATAATCTCTGGTCAAAGTTAACCTACGTTTTTATTGGTTGTTAACTTTCTGGAATATGCGCATTGTGGATAACTATAACTTTAAGCTTAGATTAGTTATGTAGAGTATAACTAGAGATCTTCAGAAACCGGGCATTAAACAGACTTCACCAAGTTAATACATTTTATGATAACCACACACATATATTTACATAATTCCATTTTCAAAACATATATTTGCCATTTAAATATGCATAAACGTTCACGTAATAATAGCTTCGACCTTCGTTTATCAATGATTGATCAAAAATCTATTGTGTTTCGACTTTCCAACCAAAACTTTAATTTTAATTCGCCGGGCAAGAAACAACTTTTGGAGACGTCGTCGTGACCATGACCTTGACACTATGCCCAGAACTTGTAACCTTGCATTTCTTAAAATTTTTTTGTATTGCCCATTATCTATGGACTTAGCAAAATTTCAAAATGTGAAGGTTCACAACATAGAATATTTTTCCATCTTTATGTTCTAAACATCCTTGCAGGTTGCAAAGTACAATACTTATTTTTCTACGTTTTTTTTTATAATTTTGCAAGTCGAATTAGTCTATCCACGAAATTACAAATTTTGGTCATTCTAGCAACGGTTACATCTACCTGTTTATAGCCGAATTGCTTGCCCAATAAACTGATGCATGTGGCAATTTTATAATTTTATCGTTCTGAATGGAAAATATGCAAAATTTGTAGTTCTAATACTTGCTCAATGTTATTCAATGTTAATAGCTGCGTAGAAAGAATATAAAACAGATGTATATATTTTTTTCCACCAACAATTACAATTAATTTTTTGTAGTTTTTTCGTGTCTCATGAAAATTTATTTCAATTCAAATTAATTTTGTCGGTGTGTAAAATATTATTTATACAAAATCGTGGGGGCTTTTGACAGCTCCTTCATCAAGATTAATGAACGGGAAAGGTTATTGGATTCAAATTTTAATTACTTATTTTGTCGTCATTACAACTAAGTAATTAATATCGAAGTACGTATAAATAAATATTTATTTTGATGCTTAAGACTTTTAATAAGTTTATGGATTACAAATTTGTCACCTTGGATTATTGCCAATAAAATAATCGTCAAAGATCTTGAACTTTTTGGAACACATCCTACAGAATCTTCCGTGTTATTTTACAAGCATGTGAATCACACGAGCATAATAAATAAATTTTAACCCGATTTTCAAATAAAAATAAAGTCTGAGTCGTGACCTACCATAAATATTCTGCTGTCTTTAAATGGTTTTCAAAATTGTCGCGAAGGTTTTGAAAATATTTTGGGTGGGGTCCTCAATAATTGTGGTTCTTTTTTGTTGTTTACTTCGTTTGACCAAGCTGTTGCTATCTTAATTTTTCCGGTATGGAGCGAATCAACAAATCGAGCAAATATCAACAAACTTGATCGTTTTTCTATTAAATGTAGGTCGACGTGCTTTTATCGTCGATAAAACGTAAAATTATTGTTATTACATAAATAAATAAACAAGTGTCGTGCCTAAATTTATTGCTTGCACAATAAATTAGACCTCGTTTTCAGATTAAACGAAAAGGTTAAGAATTTGTTGCAATTGAAGTTTTATTAGAAAATTGGGTTACTTCGATTTTTCTTATTTTTTCACTGCTGAGCTTTTACTTTCACCACGATTATCAAGAGAGAGCATTTTAATCGTGCGGAAAATTTGAATTAGGAAATGCAAACGGAAATGCACGTTTTGTTGTTCGTGCAAGAAAACTTCCCATCAGTATTGCATTCGTAATGTGGGAAGAAGTTTACCTTCCAAGTGTCTTTCTACCAATTTTCTAAAATTAATGCTGAGTTATTGTATTTTATTTATAAATCTTTCGCTAATTTTATCTTGCAAGAGTAACATAGCGTCCTCTAAAGCACAAGGGCAACTTTTTTGCTTTGTGACATAAATGACGTTGGTTTATTATATTTGTGAGATAACGAAGTTTTCGTTGTATCCCATCCAAAAATACACCTTTGGTGATACATGTTGTTAGATTTGGCCGTTGGTTCTATCAATGAAGTCACTGGTGTTTGCATAATGAAGGTAGCCAAGCGCAGATTGACGCTTTTTTGGGGTGCGACCACTTGACTCAAAATTGGGGCAGACTCGAATTTCGGTGAGCTAATTTTATGAATACCTACAGTATTTTTCACTTCGGTTTTGTAATATCATTTAAAAAATATCTGTAGTGGGTAGTGCGGATCGAACCACAAGACTTTGGCACCGCAATCCATACGGCTAATGATGTTCGAGATAATCTTCTTACGAAATCAAGTGTTCAAAATAATTATAAAAAATGTCATGACATATCATATCCCCCATTGTCGTTCTTATATTATTTTCAACATTCAACGTTTTTGTAATAATTAATGGCTTCGTTATGCTTAAAAGGTAGATCTTAATTTTGGAAACTATCGGAGTAAGGAAAAGCAAATTAGAGAACGTTCATAATAAATTATTGGATTGTATTATTTTAATTATATAAAAGACAAGAATATCATTCAAATAATATATAGCGGAAATTTTAACCCAATTGGCCAGTCAGAAAGTCTACTGCTTAATCGCATTTTTAGGGCCAGTTGTATAACTGAAAATCACCCTCGAGTCAGTGTTAACTCCGTGACTTTTGGCAGAATCAATCGGCAGAAAACTTTCGAGTTAACCCTGATCCGAGCAATATAATTTTCAAGGCGGATCCCCCCTTCCCCCATGAATTTCTAAGCCATGAAAATAAAAAACGATTATGTACTACAATTGCAAAAGAAATTAAAAAATTTACCTTTTTGCGTTATTATGCAATGAATTCCCCTTCTCACGAGCTTTGGCTGGATTCGCCATTGATTTTCTTTAAATAAACTGGTCCTGTTTGGTAAATTTAGTCCAATTTGGTAATTAAATTAAAAAAGTTACCAGAATTATTTGGACAACAAATAAATCCAAAAACAAAATTAACATTCTGATAATCCCAATTGACAATTATTTGGCAGAAATATTACAAAATCTTAATTTTTAAAAGCCAAGGTTGGAAAACTTCGTCCCCCCCCCCCCGCTTTCGCCTGCTGAACCAAATCTTGAACATATTATAGTACATAAATAGACGACGTTATTTTTTTACATAGTACATACAATTACATTAGTATATATGGATATAATAATTACCACGAGAGCTCGAGTATGGCTCAACCCACCTTTTCTGTGATAACTCGAAAACGGTGGAATATTTAGAAAATGTTTGTCTTTTTATACTGAATATTTCGCCGTTTTCCAGTAGTAACCGGAAAACTCGAACTCTCGTTGTTATAATTATCATTTAAAGTAGATACATCTTTATTTCCCCAAAGCATCACAATCAAATTTAAGCATACACTTTAATGCAATTTGCAAGATTTTTTAATTATCACTTCATGCATCGCTTCTACTTTTTAATTAAGTAATTTTATTTCGACGTTACAATTACGTAGTAAATAACACCACTTTTAATAATCCCGTAAATTAATTAAATTTTTAAGCGCTATTAGCGTGAAGGTTTCATGCTTAGAATTCTTCGGGTTATAAATTTATAATATCAAATCTTAATTAATTATTCATAGCTGATTTTAAATTTACCTAGGGATAACAACCCCAAAAATAGGTTTTCACCGCTGCTTGTTAGGTTGGAAAGGTCATGTTTATAAATTTTTAGATATAACAACATTAAAATTGCGAAATGTTAATATTTAAATATTTTTGTTAGTATAGCAAAGAATTTTTTATTATGTTCTAAAATTAAGCGGTTTAATTTATTATGAAATCCGATGTATTTTAAATCTTTAAATTTTTCCATAATGTTATATCGAAAACCTTCAGCTAATTTTTAGATTCCCCGCTGACCTAACTCTTGAAAGTGTAGGCCCCTTCATCAGGTGCTGAGTATTAATTTAACTGGGAAATTTGAATGGACGGATTATTGATGCTTTAGAATAGCAGGGACGTGGTGCGATGAAAATGTTCGTTCTCATCAGCAGTGGCGGCTTGCCTTAAACGGCACAAGGGTCCATGTCCCCCCATGCAAAATTTTTCACAACACCAAGTCGGGAACCGAGAAACGCCGCTGTAAATAAAATTCTAATAAAATTGGCGGCTGCGAAGACCGGGGGGCTGGGGGAATGACCACATGGTGACAGATTTAACAGTGGCACTTGATATTGCTCCCCTACCAACCCCACTTTACCAGCGTGATAGCATAGGAGGTCGATGTTCAGGATTGGGCAGTATCAGGCTGAAGAAGATGATGCTCTTCATTTTCTTTGGCCCTCTCCCGATATTTTTCAGCAGTTTTGGTAGAGAAGTCTTATTATTACTTCGTCTTCTTTTTCTTAAGCTTTGATTCAGTAATAAGCCTTGTGTCTCCACGTTCTAAACGTGGTCTATTCCAGTAACGGCTCGTTACTTTTTTCAATAAAGAGTCGTCCATAAAGGACGTGCACAATTTTTTCCGACTTTTCAACCTCTCCCTTGTCACAGTTGGTTACAGGACCCCTCCACCCAAGGAACGTCCTATGGTCACAAATCAAAGACCCCCTAATTTAATCGAACTTGGCACGACATTTGGAATTTAAGGATCAAATAAATTTTTCTAGCGTGCACATTAGTAGCGGCTATTTTGGGAGAACCGCGCCCCATGGCCCTTCCAATACCAGCCGCCACTGGTATATTCCACAAAACCATCCCGCTCGTCACATTTTTCAACAAAACCTTCTATGTTAAGTGACAATCGTAAAACCTTATGAACACCTTCAGGAGGACGATAGCATTGAAAAACCAACAAAAGGCTTACAATCGCAAATAATGATATTAACTTTTGTTTATCAATATTTATTATTCAATTGTTTCATATTTATCAACAAACTTGGCGTATTGTTTTTAATTCTATTGTGCGGAATATGATTCACCAGTTATTAAAAATTGTAATGTGATTTATTAGTTCGTTACGCGGTTAGCGGAAATAGTTTTGCATTTTTTGCATTCATCCAGATTTATTGCCGCTTGCTGCAAATGTCACATTTTATAGCTTTCTGCGTGCTTTTCAAAATAGTCAATACATTGTGGCGTTTCAAGTGAGCGACCGCTGTGTACACAATTAACGAACGACCCTGTAAATAGTTGGCATTTTAACTTTCAAAAATTGTATTACGAATTTACTAATTGTGATCTTTTGTATAATTTAATTGAAACAACAAACAATAACCTGGTTGACCTTTAAAATGGACAACTTTAAGAAAATAATCTTGTGATTATTTTTTGTATTTGCATTAATCTTGAAATATGTGTAATAGTATTTTATTTGAAGTGTCCTTAACATTTAACAACGATTGATTTAATGTAATATTTCATTCATTCATAATGCATCAAATCTTTGTTCGCTACTGCAGAAAATCCATAAGGTCAGAAGTGGACAAATCGATAATTAAATAAATTAAAAATATTCATTCCACGTCATTTCAACTGAATTTTTTTTGCTCAATTATTTCTCCTCCACTTGAAATCAAACCCACATTACGTCATTTTTTGTTTGATCCCTTTCTAGGTTTTTCCAGATTACTAGCTGGGTAACGAAGCTATTCAAGTATAGCGACAAATCAAACTCTTTTGATCCAAAATTATATGGTCCCCCCTATTCAATTTTGTCTTATTGATAATAATTAAACGTGTAGACTTAATGTCTGACCGAATAAAACGCAACTTCGTCTGATTTCAATTAATTATTTTTCAAACGAGTTTTATCTTCCGCAGTTCTAGTTAGTATTGCAAGAACAGTTTAATTGACCTATATAAACTTTATTACACGAGCCACATATTAGTATATACATCCTCTTACAATTATTTTTCTCGTTCGTGTACAAATGAATAGCACTTTAATTTTATTCGCAGGTACGATTTTCAAAGGCAAAGAAAATTTCTGCTTTTGATCGCATTGGAAATCACACAATTTCGCTTTCCTGAAAAATGTATTCTTAATGTTGGAACCATTTTCAGTGATGAGTTTTTGGGATTTTTATTTTCACGATTATGTTATTTGCTAATACTTAGTATAAGCATCAACGCTAGAATAATAAAAAATAAAGATACTACGTGTTACTGGGTCAATAAAATTAAGATAACATTAATGCATCTCTAGTTTTATTGATTAGGAGACAGCAACTTACAAGATAACGTTCGTCAAAAAATTACAGCAGTTTTCTTTTTACGCAGTAAGTTTTCTACCTGCTTATGAAGCTATTTTGTAGTCGGTGGTAGGCTGGAGGGGGTCGTTCAAATCCCTCGTTAAATTTGACTTGGGTTGCCGAGACCCTTGTTAACCGAAGAAGATTGAATATTATCCGTACAAATAATGTCTACAACGTTTTCAGTTTCATTTGTTGTTGAGGGTTTAAATAATTATATGGAATGGATACAAAATTCAGCGCCGTGGCTCTTAGGACGAAGTGAGCCCTTTTTAATATATTTACAGTCCACCCCTGTCCGGGCGGGAATGGCCCCTCACCTTATCGACCTTATAAAGAGGCATAGAAACAATCGTACTTGATTAAATTTTTATGTCTGGATCCTGGATTTTAAATGGAAGGGTAAGGAAAAAGACCTCAGGCTTCAATACAGTAGCCCTCCAGGACAAACTCGAGGGCCCAGGCAAAGTGTCCCTGATTCTGACCATGTCAGGCCAGAAGTGTTGAAATGTTGGCAATAGCTCGAAAGCTGAAGGTTTAAATAGTCGAAATAATCAAAAAAATTTGCGAAAAATACATGTTTAACCCCGTAAAACAGCCCTTCAAGTAGTAGTGAAACAAGGGTCTCCCATTGTCTGTTAATAGTCTTAGACCACGCACCACCCCGACTTTGTAATAAATATACGCGTTTTACAGCAGTACACGTAGTCAGTAAGCGTCATGGAAGAGGATCGTTTTCTTTTTAGAACTCAAATAATTTTCGATTAGGGGTTTCTTATTATTTTAGGGCGCATCTAGCTCTTTACGGTAAACTTGGAAAAAATTTGCCTGAGTGCGACAGATCCCAAAAACGACAGATTCGTAAAAAAATCGAATCTAGATTACACGTAAAATTAATGATGCACTTCTGCGTTGAAGTGTTAAGACTAGGTGAAATTGCACGCATCGTCAACAGAATTTCTGATTTGTTGAGTTCTTGAAAATTAACGATTTTCAATATCAATTATTGCCAAAATTACAGGGGTTATCGAATTCATCCGTACCTTCTCATTCAATATCTGGATACATTCAAGTACCAGACTGGAGGTGATCTTGTGGCTCTTAAGTGCCAGAAGCGTTGTCCTGCTGCCTGTTGATAACTGAATATTTTTGTACGAGTTCAGCAGAGGATTTTCCCACCCCTGGGTTAACATTATTTTCGAAACTTTTGATGTATTATTTAATTTGCCCCCCCCCCCGGAGCAATAATGTTCTGAATTAAATAGTATCTTCATAGTGTTCTTAAAATATGATTGAAAAACATTTCATAAAACAAATCAATCTGAATTCCATCAGCGATTCTCCAATATTGCAACTTGAAAGTTAACCTTTAGTATGTTGACCCTTTTTTTAAACTGGAAATTTAAAACAATGTAATTTAAAACCAAGTTTATTTTCATTTTGGTGGAATCTCTCGGACCTCTTAGGAATTACTCAGACCTTTTGCTCTTCAACCATAAAAATTAAAATTATATTGAATAATTGTATTATAATTTAAAATGTTGAAATATTTCAGTTCTTGATCGAAGCCCAAGACTTTAATTGCCTTCTAGATAATGC
Organism: Podabrus alpinus; assembly: GCA_932274525.1. Lineage (NCBI taxonomy): Eukaryota > Metazoa > Arthropoda > Insecta > Coleoptera > Cantharidae > Podabrus > Podabrus alpinus. The sequence continues at coordinate 74,193,633 of OW026457.1, forward strand.
GTACGTAATATTTTCGAGAAATTCAATTAAAAGCATTCAACAATACTTATGAAAACAATTATTAATTAAGGATGTGAGTATTTGGAATTTTTCTATTCTAAATTTTAATTAACCAATAACTAACAGAAACCCCAAGCACGATATCTAAGTGTGAATTATTTAATTATTTCTTTAAAAATTTTGTAATGGGTTTTATTGTACTCATATTACTCATAGCATAAATAATAAAATCTCAAATATAACTAAGGGATGTAGAGGATCAACAAAAGTATCATCAGAAAGACAAATACATGCGAGGCCGAAAGCCTGATTGGTTAATTTATTTAGTTAAAGTGCGGCCTTTAGGCCGCACAACCATGGTAATCACGCACCAACATTAGATGCAACTACAAAAAGTGCCATAATATTATAATGTAATGTTGATAGGTTGAGCCAAAGATCTAATAAGTCATATTAGATCTTCGGGTTAAGCTACATTCACAAGCTCAAAATTAAAGACTAAAATTAAAATAATATAATTTACATGACAAAATGATAAGATAATAACTTGTAATTGTAGCTTATTTACTTTGCTTTCAAGGTCCTAAATGTATTAAAACAGAGGCAGCAATCTTTTTAATTAATTGCTATTTAATTAATAAAATTAAAACTGCTGTGAGGACGACAATTACAAATTATGCTGTATTAATTTTTTTGCATTAATTACAAACATTAATTTTGAGGTTGGAAATGCTGCGTTACTCTGTAAAAAAGTAATTACATCTTATCACATTTTCTTTTAAAATTTAATGTTTATTTGTTTTCTGAAAGAATACTTGATTATATTTTTTGATTAAACAATTGCTAGTGGGCGATTCTTATATTTGACTCAATTAGTAAATAATTGTTTGTGATCACGTTCATTGGTTTATTATTTAGTTACTAACCTAAGAAGTTCCCATGCGGCCTACCATGCGGCCTTTAGGCCGCACAAGCATAATAATCAACATTTGGGCATGACTTTTTAGTAATATTATAAACACTGTTCTGCTAGGCTGGCGCGCCATAATTAACTGGGTCTTCGGCCTCGGAAAAGGTCAACGTCTTTTAGATAAGAAGGATATAGTGTACAGACAGAGTTTTGAGCAAAAAAAATTAGAAAAAGCAGGACTAAATTCTAAATTGAGAAGCATAGAACCACAATATTGGTTTGGTGTGATCGTTGGAAATTCCAGGTTTCGCAGAATTTCTTAACGCAGGCCTCTGGTGAACTTCGACACGTCGTCGACTTAAGTATTGGTTCTATTTTTATAAAAGTCTGACCAATTGACAAAATGTCAAGGTCAAAAAGGAATTAGAAAAAGAATAAAAAACATTATTTATAATCAATTTTTCGCGAATATCTCAAGCGATATAAAATTGGAAGCGTATGTTGTCCAACTGATCTGACTCGATCGTTTAAGGGTTTAAAAATGCCTACTTATACTAACAGGCTAATTTCATGTATATTTTCAGTATGTTTTCCATAAATAGAACAGTTTGTAGAATGCCACCTGGACGAATTCCCTAATTGACTTTCACGACAATGAATACAGTTACAGATCAGCGTGTGGTCCGTCCTGATCAACTAATAGAACAAATTCAGGCTAGACAACTTTGCGTTCCAAAATTTGGCTCATTCTTGGAATGGAAGAAGAACGTATTTTTATGGAAATAAATCACAATATAAGCGCCAAAAAATCTCCATTCCGCCTTCCTCTTTCACGAGATTTCAATGAACTGTCAAAACAACTGTTTCTCAACTTCTTGTTTATTAAATACAATAAAGAATAATATGGTTTTGTTTATCTGCCGTAGACGCTTTTGGCAAACGATACCTTCAATAAATTCATTCGAATAAAAGTTTAATAGAGATCCTAGAGTTTGTTTCTATTTGTAAATATAAAAATAGTCAACAATTTCTCGGAAAATTAGTTGGCCACCTACTTTGAATATCGTGTACCTAATTTCGAAAACCATCTAATCGGAAAATTGTCAAAATTGAAAATTCTATTTCATATTTTTGATCTTTTGACAGACCCAAGGATACTTGGGGATAAAAATTAAAGTCTCATTAATATACAATTCAAACAAATAGCTGTCTGCCTTTTATGGTAAGCGTGCTTAAAGTTCAATGGGTTAACCTACGGTATATTAATCGCAATCTTGGTTTAACTGGGTTATATCGTGTTCATGGTTCGATCTGGTATCGTATGAATGAGATTTATTAAAATTCAGACAACGTATCACGATAATTGTGACCATCAGGGAAAGTTACTTAAGTTTCCTAATCCGGTATTTATATGGAAGTTCAATCGCTCAAATTACGTAATCAAGTTTTAAGCTTAACGAGCACTTTGATGATGGTGCCAAAATTATATTTATAATTGAGATTTTATATGTGCTAATTTGTGATTATGTTTACAAGTTATTCAAATATTTAGTCCAACTTTTTTTTCCTTCTTACCAACTTAATTTTCTTTTGCAACTTTTTACACTTTCGCGCTCTTATAAAATCCCTACGGCACCGACTGCCGAGAAATATAATACAAAATTGATATTCTTTGAAAATAATCCCCACAACATTGTTGCAAACGTGTACAATAGGTCGCCACGGGCGAACAATAAAACATCGACTTTATCATCCCAAAACGTCGCATGAATTTTTGATGAAATTTTTCGAAGAAAAATGTTAGCCGACGATATAGCCAAATTGTCTATAATTTTTACTTGTTGCTTTTATTACGATGTTTGGTTTAATAATGAAAGCTTATCTTTTCGGTAGACATAAATTTATTTTTAGCAACCCCGTCTGTGTCGTCGTGTAACCCATAATTATTTTCGCATTCATCAATTATTACGTACAACAAACCTTCAAGGTTTTTGTCACGGTACTGCCCTCAGTCAGGGCCGGTCTGGAGAAAATCAGGAGGAAACCAGCCCGAATATCCATATCCAATAATTAAATTCAATTTCAACATTGTTGTATTCATTAGTTTACTTATCTAATTAACCTTTTACGTAATTTTACGATATTGTGTAAATTATTTATAAGATAAATAATGTAAACAAACAAATAAATCAGATTAAATTGGAAATAAGAAAGTATACAAAATTTTCCAGTGGAAATCCAATATATTGGTAACGCAATATGGGATTAAAATTTCGGTTTTAGTCATTTTTAATTAATTTTCGTTTTTTTTTATCGAGATCAAATCAGCTGGAGTTACTTTAATTACTTGTTGTAATTTTAATGCTTAATTCTTCCTAGTTTAATTGCCTTTAATTTGTATGCAATCTTCCTTAATTATCATAATTTAATTATTCATTAATTCGTTCACATAATTGAATTTTTGAATGTTCTGCTAATGTTAAACAACTTCACTTACAGAAGTTAAAAATTACAATAAAGGGGTTATGAGCTTGACGTATACGTTCAGTGGCGGCTCGTGACTTGTTTCAACGGGAGGGTACAAAATTGAAATAAAAATCGTAGAATAAAATTTACGAATAATTTAATTCCAGAGAATGAACGCAAACGTTTAACGAAATAAAATGTTCCAAATGCTGACTATAGAAGATCAAAATCCCCAAAAAGTCAGCCTGGTTACTTACCGATGTGATCAAAATAAATACTCAAGTCAAGAATAGAAACCAGGGGGAATGGAATAATTTCCATCATGTTATGCTGGGAGGTGTTCTGGACCCTTTAGACCCATCGGTCTTTCCCGTCGATATTATTTTAGAACTTCATTTGTAGTAACGACTCGTGAATTTTTTCAATGGGGCACAAAATTTTAAATTTATTTAGGGGTCATGCATAAAGGACGTCCACAATTTTTTCCGATTTTTCAACTAAAAATCCATCGATTGTTTCAAGGTATGCCCTAATGTCACAAATCAGAGATTTTTTTAATGTAGGCTCTCAAGAACCACAATTAACTTAGGAGCTGAATATTGAATTAAAATTTTAATAATTTTATTTTGGGGGTGGATCAGTGGCGTAGCGAGGGGGGCAAGAGGGAGCATCATGCCCCGGGGCGCTACTCACAAAGGGGCGCCAAATGGTCCGCAAAACAAAAAATTGCTGAATAATTTTTATTTTTATTATAATTGATTTCTGGAAAATATATTTTAAATTTAGTGCCAGTGTAATATAATAAATGTTAATTCGTAAATAAAAAGGAAAAAAAGGAACACTAATAGTCTAAATCAAACTGTAATAATATATTCATAATAGAAATGGCACGTCTTTTCTACTGGCAGGGCTGACTCGACCTGTGTCTGTCAGCACTTCCTTATGGCATCTACGCTGTGTGGTTACATAAATTATCTCCTTTCTTAATTTGTCTGATAAAATAATAATATGTTATAATAAATATTTACTTTTTTATTGTTTTAAAACTGCGTGTTTTTAAAATATTTCTTTATAAATATGTAAAATAAATAATAGGTATCTTTTGAACTAATTCTAGATGATCATATACATTTCAAAATCTAGTCTTGTTTTCTCAACTACATTTTTTGTCTCAAATTTAAAGCCTAGCTTGAGCCTATGACTTTATTTATTTTACTTTATTTATTTATTAATTTGCGAGTATATCTTACATATAATATTATATGGTTTTAGAATGGGGGGGCGCTAAAAAGGTATTGTGCCCCGGGCGCGAGTTAAGCTCGCTACGCCACTGGGGTGGATGGTAAAAACAATGTAATTTCGTTTTTACAATACAAAGATAGATAGATAAATTAAGAAAGGATAGTTTGAGGTATTACTTCTTCATAAATTTTTCGTAAAAATAACTTCGTTCATTTTTATTTGCCAATAGATGACAGCTATTATTTGGTAGTATTATATTTTAATAATCAACATGCGAAATGAATTTATTTAAATTTAACCATTTGACAAGCAAACGCAACATTTATTCATGAGATCCCTACAATTGGTAATAATTATTGAAAAAACAATAATCTATTCTGCTGTCCTTAGGATAAATATCTTAACTAATAAATTTGTTTTCGGGAGAAAAATTATATTATATAGATGTGGTAGATTATGTAGATAGACACCAAAAAATGGGGTTATTATCATTTTGTTAGTTAGGACGTTTTAACTAAGAACGGCCCTATTGGTGTGAACTTCTGAAAAATAAGATTTTTATTGTTTACTATAGTTATTAATTTTTAATTTACTATCATAATGACTAATATAAATATACCTACCGTTTTTCTAAATATTATTAATTAGCACTTGAAAACTTGATTAGGAATCACATCAGAATTCTTATTTAATAGCGATGAAGTCACCTTGCAGATTACCCTGTCTAGGTGCGGTAAAATTAACTTGCAACCGAGCGCTAGCGTTACAACAAACACATTTGTTTCTTCCGATTGGGGGGGGGGTCAATTTAATTTTGCGAATATACTACCTTGTTTAAACCTGTTCATTAGTGGCGGTTTGTCGTGTGCTGCCGGGAGGAGCTACAATTTTAATTTTTTCGGTAAGGTGTTTTAAATCAACGTCCAATCGACGTTGAATTGTATAAAATATTCTATTTTGGGAGGGCGGCACCCCGTCGCTCTCCTCGTATCAGTCGCCACTGCGTACGTTCTCTTTTATGTTTGTTCCTGTTATCTCATGATCTGTTATAGTTAGGACAGTGAATATTTCACTAGCGTGGTCCAATTTTACGCAAATATCATTTTATATAGTTGTTTATCGTGCCAAGCCACAATAACTAATTGTATGGCATTGAAATACATTTAATAACAATAATGTTCAGTGACTTTCTGATATATTTAAATATTTTATTTGTTGGCGTGGGACGTGTTTACTTAGGAGCTTTTCATATACAATACATAAAAGGTTTCTTCAATAACGAGTACGATATTTGCATTTCGTGTAAATGGCTACAAAATCTAGGTTACGTAGTACAAAAATGTGGTTTTTCATTATTTATATACGACACGACTACTTTAAAAATTTTTAGAAAATTTTCCGCATTTCTGATGGTAACCGTTTTTCATCATTTTCACGTGTACTACTGCGACGTACATTTCTTTATGTCACAAGGAATGGAAATTACGATTACTCAGGGCTTTAAAAATTAACCATCTCATCGCATTTCTTTCTCAAGTTCTACGGGGGCTGTTCGGTAAAACAGATGTTTAATTGACAATAGAAAAATTTACAACTTTCTTTTTAATTCTTACATCATACATAGATATTATGCTAATTGATGTCAGTGATGAATGGTATTGATGGAAACATAAAGAAAACGAGAAAGTACCACAATTAGCAACAAAATTATAACGAAAAGTGAAAACGATTCTAATTGGCTTAATTTTGTTGATCACCAACGTTTTGTACTCGTAATAATTTCTCTAGGGTCTACATTATTTCAATACACTATAAAAATACTTTTGATTATTTATCATCCACCTACGCGTGCTGATTATAAATAACATCGTGAGAACCAAACATAAATTTAATATTTCCGATTGTTTACTTCTACGTTTTAGCATTACTGTACGAAATTTTATTAAATATTTTTCTTTTTGTTTCAGTGGTATTCTGTGATTATGTGGCGTCTGGAAGATCCTTGCAATTCATCGAGGAATACATAGTGCGAGAAGTTTTGCCATGTTTTGGCAACACACATTCGACCACCAACATAACTTCCCTCCAGACCAGCTTATTTAGGTAAATATTAATTTCAAAGCTTCGAAAAATTAAATTATTAACCTAGATTATTAACTCAGAAATTGTCTTTGATTCTTAGTCAGGAACGTTTAAGTTCAATTAGTACATCCTTTGCTTGACAATTTAATAAGCTTTGTTGGAATTGGAGTAAATTAGGAGATTGAATATTAAAGTAAAGGAAATTTAATTAAAGTAACAACAAATTTTCAGGCACGAAGCCAGGGAAATTATAAAAAATGCGGTTAACGCGTCGGAAGAAGATGCGGTGATTTTTACAAATAATGGATGCGCTGGAGCCATCAAGAAATTGATCACGGCTTTGGATCTTCGAGATCCTCCGGTCATTTTTACCGGGCCAACAGAAGATCACGATAACCTACATGTTTGGCAAGAAATTGGTGCTAAGGTAAGATGAAAGAAAATGAAAGGATTTCAAATTGTGCTGTATAATTAAATCGGCAAGTCACTTACTTATTTAATTGATAAAATTATAGTTACGTAAATTGTACCTGTTTATAAACCGTTAGATGAAAAGTGAATGTGCTTGCTAGAAAATTTGTTCTGTTAACTTTTGCATACAATTAATTCGATATTTATTGATTTTATTCACATTTAATGTTATTATCAACTTATAAATACCTACAATTTTTTTCTTTACTATTAGTTTTGTTATAGTAAAAGGTATTTTTATATCAATTTTTAATTGGGTTCAGGGACGTGGCTGTAAGCTGTGTGGGTTGGGGTGCCGAAGGTTTGGGATGCAATCCTTGATATCGGATCATTTCTTAAGTATTAATGTGAAAGGCCTTTGATAAGCCGGATGGAGTACAAAGATTTTCAGCGCCTTCCTGACATTTATTAAATAAAGTAGCTTTGTCAGTTTATTCGGATTATGCGGTGTCAGAGACACTTGTCCTTTTAAACATAATCCGAAAGAGAGTATTGAATTCCCATGTAATAATGTAATGCAACCAAACTCGGGGTCTGAATGTCTCACATCCACTACATCTCTTCTCTGGTCCGCCACTGACCACGAGAGCTCGAGTATGACGCATGCATGTTCACTAAACGACTTTTTAAAAATGAGTCATACTCGAGTTCTAGTGGTTATATTTTTATATATCTATATAAGAACCTATGTGTGTAATGCTAATTAGTGCGGCCTTTGGGCCGCACAATTAAAGAAATCGCGTATTAGATTACTAATGACGGATGTGTCAGCTGGTAACTATTAAAAACATAATACATAAACATGCACATGATTGTTAGTAATGTTTAAATAATTCGTTAGTCGTCAAGTTGTTTAAAATTGACTTTTATTACCCGTTCTTAATTAAAAATAATTATTTGTTTTTCAAATGCCAGGAATTAATTTTGTATTTTAAGGGTATCCACCATGGTTTATTGGATTTTAAACATAAGTAAACAAAAAAACATAGTGCTATGATTTAAAATGATCTCACATCACGATGGGTAGTTGCAAAACTGAATTAATCATAAAATTCATAAAATTGAGAAAACTAAGCTAATTTGAAACATTTAGATTTATCAGATAAGAAATCCATCTCTATTTCAGATATTGTGAACTTAATAAGATCTTTCAAGATGAGAAAGCTACATCAAAACTTGCTAAATACATTCAATTTGGGGGTGATCAACTCAAAAATCTTCTTAAAAGACACTTTACTTTAGAAATGGTTAAAACTATACATTGTTTGTTATCTGAAAACATAACCTGTTAATTTGTAAACTTTAAATTGGAAAATCTTTTTAGATAACTTGTTTTATGAAAATTTGCTTACACCAAAAATTCTGTTGTATCTTATTGTATATATGATAATCATAAATTTGTGTCCGAAATTTGTAAAAAGGTATAAAGGTAAAAATTGCACAAAATTGATAACTGAAAATGATAACAAGTAAAACAGTCAAATTAAAGTCTTCGAATTGTTATAAAACAGACCACCGTGGATAAATTCATCTGGAGAACGACTTACAACTGATTTCTTCAAATATCAGACCAATTCTGAAAATTGGAATAAATTTAACAAAACCAAAATTTACAAAAGGAAACAACTTTGACTCACATTTTTCAAAAAGTCACTACGATTCGATGTTTTGCGCAAACAAATTTCAGTTGGATTCTAACGTTCAAACTCGACAGTCGTATTGTAACGCGAACCACAAATTTGGATATATTTTTTGATCGATAAGAAAATCAAAGATGGCTACACTAGTTACAAATCTCTGAAAAGAAAACACGTTAAAATTCAATTCAATCCATAGTATTTGATAATTGAATAACTTCATCCTACTTACCGACAGAAGATATACTGGGATTACAACATTTCCGTGCAAAATTTGTTTAAAATACAGTGAATTAAGTGATTTAATAAAAAAGTTACACTGCGCACGTATCCTTATCAAATAGCGACTTCACCGACTGGAAAAATTTATCAACACATGCAACCATTTCAACATAAAGGTGTGTTCATACTCAGATTTGTTTACAAAAATCAGGATTACTATTCATCAAAAAGGTATTGTGACAGTTATTGTTAAAATTAAACATTTGGCCTTCAGCATTAAGTAAAGGTGTATTTTCGGCTACCCAATTAAAAACTTTTCATTAGCCAAACATTTAATTATTTTATTTCAAAGCTTTTATAAAAGCAACATTTTATTAAAAACATTTAACCCGTTATGGAATAATGGAAAGCCTTAATATTATTAAGCATCAACTGAAGAAAAGGAAGAAGAGGATTTCGATTCATCGTTTGGTATTTTTATTGTAAACCAATTTGGTAACAGATTTTGATCTGTATTAATTTGTTAATTTTTTGATTACATTTTGCGCATTGCGATATTTTGAAACTAGAAACCTATTCTAAGTTAATGAAATCTTTTATTGTTTGCTATAAATTACAGCAAGGTGCTTCAATTTTTAAAGACCGATCAAACACAAAGAAGTGGATCATTTATCTGATAAACACAATTAAGAAATATTTTTCATTCAGAGTCATTAAGTATTTAGAAATTAAACTAATTTTTCGACTCAATAAGCAACTTCCCTAATTTAATTACCAACACCTGCATTACCCAGAGAGAGTCTTAGGCTGAGCAGTAAAAAAGGGATAAGGGTGTGAACTCTCTGTTTAATTTTAGCACGCAAATAAACCAATTTTTTATTTTTAATTTTTTTTTCATCCAATCTGGATATGGCGCCCAACAAAACAAAGACGTGTTTAAAGTTAGATAAGGGAGGTCATAGCAATAGGTATATCTTCCTTTATCTATTATTGAATTGTTTTATAAAATTAGAGACGGCAGCAAAAATCACAGGTTGGTAGACATTGCTCTTGAATGGCTTTTTAAGTACAGTAGAACACCGGTTAACCCAACTTCTTTTCGTAGGGAGGTGAGAATCTCATACGAGATAACCACTCGAACTGAATTGGTAGTGTAGGAACTTCACCCACTAAACTCACCCCCGAACCGAACTATGTCCGAACAGACATAGTCACAAGCTGGGAATTTATTGTAATAAACTAGACAGTACAGTCAGCAGTATGACAGAGACAGTCATCAGCTTAAGCGGTCAAGTGCGTTAAGCACTGGGTAATCTGCCCAATACAGCCGCTCTGGAGAAGAAGCGTAAACGCTCCCGTGGTTCGGAGACCGTTTTAAGCAGTAGGTCCCCCTATATCTGGCAATTTCAGCACTCTAAGAAAAGAAATTACGGTCGGTTGCGATCGCAATAATTAGCTCACCTTTCGGCCTCGCGCATAGCCTACGACAAGCTCAGAAAAATTGTCTTTCCCTTAATACCTTCGATCACCTGCTACTTTCTTTAGTTAAGGATAAGATAGAGAACAGAGTCACAACCTTAAATTTTATTATATAGACTAGGTTGTACGGTCAACTACAAGACTGACGGCTTGTGGCCGCTATAATTAGCTCGGCCTTCGGCCTCACCAGTGGCCTACGACATGCGCTGAAAAATTGAGTAACCCTTCAGGGTTACTTGAGGACCTTGAGGAGACAGATGATAAGACAGTCACAACCTGGGATTTTATTATATGGACTAGTTAAGTGTACGGTCCACTGCGAAACTGATTATAATTAGTTCGGCTTTTAGCCTGCGAGATCCGCGGAAAATTATCTTTCCATTGATACCTTTGGTGATCCTTTACAACTTTGAGTTAAGGAAGAGATAGTGAACATGGTCAAAACTTTTAGAAAATTTCGGGAAAAGGGTTCAAATATTTTAAGCTAGTTAATAAAAAATTTTAAAAAACATTACACAAAAATTAATATAGTATTAGGTATCGTGCATATCTTAGTTGGAGTGGTTCGGATAATCAGGATTGGATTTCCGATAATCAGAGGTCGAATAACCGGCGTTTTGCTGTACTTGTGGGCGCGACTCGTAAACGCTAATCTTAGGAAAAATGGAAAACTGATATACTATTTTAAATGCTTTGTTTATTTATTACTATATTTAATACAGAAATAGGTATATTTATCAGTGTTATCTGGTATTTTTAACATTTTTTAATGAGAGCCTCTTCAAAGTATTTAGAAAAAAAACATTTATACCTTTGTTCTCAACTTTGTGCCTAATTAATATTTAAAATCAGTAGCGGCTTGCCGTAAAAGGCATAAGGGCTCGTGCCCTTTTCCCGTCCAAAGTCGCACACAACTATATAAAAATAATTATAATAAAAATTATATATTCAAAATAAATAAAAAGACGGTAAATATTATACCCTACTATTATAAAAAGTAATAAGCTGCCACTGTAAAATAATTGATTGCTGTAGGGTCTGGGGGGGGGGGTATGAAATACCCCCCAGCATATGAAGATCAGGCGGTAGAACATAAAAAGATGTTTTATGATATTTGATTTTACAATGAAGAATATTAACATTTTCAAATTAACACAAAAAGTTGTCGCAGTCGGAACACTATTATATTTTCTTCTTTCATTTTTGTGCCCTCCCATAAAAAACAGTCACAGGCCATCACTGATTATTATAGATGAAAACCTTTAATAATATATCTTTTAATATTTATAAAATCACGAAGTAAACGCCAAAATACAGAAAGTACTTACCTAAGCTATTTTTCTCTTCTTTCAGATTATAAAAATATCCGAAACAAAAGATGGATTGTTAGATTTAAACGACTTGGAAGAACAACTCAAGTTCCATCACAGCACAGGACGATACCTGATCGGATCATTTTCGGTTGCTTCAAATGTGACCGGAATCCTGATCGATGACGTTGCGTCCACTTTATTATTACATCAATATGGTGCTCTTGCTTTTTGGGACTACAACGTGGCAGCCCCAAACGTCCTGATCGACATGAATCCAATCCTTCCTGACAGCGATGACAGCGCTCTCGCTAAAGATGCAGTTTACTTCTGCGGCCACAAATTCGTCGGCGGTGTCCAAACTCCAGGTAATTTTTTTTGCTATTAAAAATCGTCACAGTCTAACGAACCATGTAACTTTTAGGAATTATGGTGGTGAAAAAATCAGTTTTCAAGCGGATTATTGTGGAAGGAAATGACGGCTTCTTTGAACCACAAGAGCGAAATAAGGTAAGCACGCATACAACTTTCATTGTTGACTTAATTAATGACTTCTGTTATTACAGAGCTTTGAACAACAGGAAGAAGGAAACGCTGCCGAAGTTGTTGAATCAATTAGAGCTGGATTAGTGATGCAATTAAAAGAAACCATTACTGTTACTAATATAATGCAGAGGCACGAAAAAGTTACAAAGTAAGTTAAAGAACTGGATTGTTAACATTTTTTCGTAACCTGAATATCCTTTCAGACAAATGCTGCAGCACATCCGTACAATACCAGAAATAATTTTATTAGGAAACAAATCGAATACTTTGAAACGACTTCCCGTTTTTTCATTTATGGTTCGTCATCCTCGCGGTACATTTCTTCATCATAATTTCGTTTGTGCGGTTTTGAACGACGTTTTTGGGATTCAAGCTCGGGGTGGGAGTGCATGTTCAGGATCGTACATTCAAGATCTCTTAGGAATAGACCAAGTTTTAGCTGACCAATACGAAAATATCATTTTAGAAGATAGGTAAGTTACCGAAAGAAATCTGTTGGAAAAAGAAGTTTAATCAACCTTTGTAATTTTTTTACAGGAGACTGAGTAGCTTAAGCCTTTCTATGCAAAATTCAACGTTAGAATTACTAAAGCCTGGTTTTACGAGAATAAGTCTTCCATATTTTATAAATGATGCAGAACTGGCTTTTGTGATGGAGGCTGTTAAAATGGTCGCAACTGAAAGTTGGAAGTTGCTTCCTCAGTATGTGATTGATGTAGAAACGGCGGAATGGCGCCACCACTCCAACTCAGTATCTAAAGACAGAAAGTGGTTGGGTTCCATTCGTTACATTGACGGTAAAATGACGATGAACGAGAGAAGAATTTCTGGTCCAGGCTTGTTTCCACAAAACTATTCCGAATGTTTGCAAACCGCACGAAATTTATTTAACCGGGCGCGAAGAACGGCAAACAGAAATCCTTACCCGGCCGAAGGAATTAATTTCGACTTAAAAACCGAAAAATTACGTTGGTTCATGCTACCTCAAGAAGCACAGGACCTCTTAACCAGTAATTCTCAAAATGTTAAACACAGCATTCCGTTTGATCCCGTTATGTATTCCGGTTCGAAGCGAAATGCGAGGAAGCCCGAAAACATAAACTTAAACGTCTCGCCGTTTCACGGTTTAACCACGCGCCATTACAGTTTACCGGCAATTGACGACCCAAGGCTAAATGGATCGCCTTCTCCAGTGCCATACTTCATACCAGATCCATTTCATACTGCAATGACCAGACAAATGAGTCAGCCTCAGTTCATAAACGGTCCCCCGAATTTTGCGGTGGGTGAATCCGTCAGCTCGTCCATTTTTAATCCAATGACCACAACGACAATGTTTCATCGCGAGAGGTGCATGAGTCTTGGAGACTCGACTGTTTCATCCCCACCACCTCCTCTGCTGTTAAGTCCTCAAACCAGGGCAAGTTTAGGAATAAGCCATTTCCGCAAACAAAACTGCAGTTGCAGTAGCCAAACCGATTTACATTCTTTGGACTCGGATGTTAACCTTTCTCCAACTCACAGTCTAAATTTCTTATACACGAACACTGGTAACGACTACAGCCAGTATGGAAGAGCTTCTCCAGCTCCCAGTGTGGATTTGCACGCGTACGTTAGCGAAATATCCAACGAATTAGCCAACAGTATTAAATCAGAAATCCGGGAAGTGATTAATAAAGTGGAAGATGTGCTAGAGAATACGGACAGCGTGGATATGAGTAACATTACGTTTTCTTGTAACGAAAAACACGGCAGTGGTAGTGAAGATGGTCGCGATTCCATTTCTGCGAATGACGTCGCAGAGTATTTGGAAAAGGTTTCCAGAGAGATGGCTAATGAGGTTAAGTCTGAAATTAGAGATGTAGTGAGTGCTGTTGATGTTTTCATTACGCCTGAAAATCAGGACAGACATTCGTTTTCGAGAACTTCGAGCACAAGCGAGAGTGATAAATTTAATTTAAACGTTTTGCAAAATAACGAAGATAAATCAGTTAGTGTTAACAAACTGAGTGATGAGGAACTGTCAGAGAAAACGAACAAATCAAAACTGTTGGCTTCTACGGTTACAAGCGTAAGTTCGCAAGATAGTGGAATAAATTTATCTTTTCACGACCAAGAATACTTCTCCAACGAATTTGCAAAAAAACGCAGCAGCTCTGAATCGTCTGCGAGTAGACAATTGCGTCAGGAAAGTGAAAAATTGAGGTACTCCACTTTGCAGAGACAAAATAAAAGTGAATTAATTGAAAGGAACTGTGATGGTGAAATTAGGAACAAGACGTTGTTGAAATTTATGTGTATTCCAACAAATATTTGGGAGCCTACTGTGGAAGCTATTGAAGTGTATGATATGATTAAAGAAGGAGATAAGGTGATGGTTTGCTTATCTGGTGGAAAAGACTCTTTAAGTTTGTTACATACCCTCGTTCATTATCAAAAACACGTGCTAGCCAAAGGATTGTCTTTTAGTCTTGGTGCTGTTACCATAGACCCGAATTCGTCGGGAAGTGATATTAGGATTTTGACCTCATATTTGAAGCAAATGGGAGTACATTATATTATTGACCCAGAAGGTGAAATCCAGAATGACCCCAGTAAGTATTTTTTTATTGCTTAAAAGAACTTTTTTTCTCTTATTTATCATGACTGAGTTCAATCCAAAACTCTCATTTGTTTACGAAATTATTCCGTTGTGTAAGGGGTGGTCCATAAAGGACATCCGCGCCTGGGGAAGAGGGGAGTTTACAAAATATTACATACAAAAAATATTCAAACACAATTTTCGTAGAAATCCCAAAAATGGGATTTTTATGCCGCCGTCACATTTGTTCAACCCCTTCAGACGTGGACGTCCTTTATGGACGATCCCGCCAGCCTGATGGTAGGCCAGTCATATTGGACTATATAATTTAATAGGTTAACCATTCAATCAGTGTTCCCAGGTTTCAACAACCATGAAAAGTTTTGGTTTGAGTTTCTATACTTGTTATGACTAAAAGGTTATTAAAATTCGTATAAACAAATAACGCCCCCGCTGTTTGGTTTTTCTCAAATATCTCGAAAACTAAGCAAGATAAGGTAACCATGAAAACTATATTTGAAGTTCTCAGATGGTGTGTTATTTTTTGAAATTTTAATTCTATTCTAAATGGACGAAAAAAATTACCGGCGCTATATCACGAAAACAATTAAATCGACAATTTTCGTGATCTGAATTTCAGGGTTGAAGGACGCGTGCAAGTTAAACTACTGACTTGACGATAAATATTATGTAAATCATTGTTGTAGACAATTTTATGCTCTACAAAAAAGGTGGGTATTAGTTTGTTATCCTATCTGGCTTAGTTTTCGAGATATTTGAGAGTTTGTTAAGTGTTCATAACTTTTTAGTCTGTGATAATTTTTCGACTCTAAACGAATCCCATGTATGGAAACTTCATTCAAAGCGATTCACAGTATTTTCAATTATGGGTAGGGAATTTCGGTTAGAACTTATTTGTTTTCATCGGTTGCTGAAGAAGTCTTCAGTCTAACAGCAACATTACCTTAGTCCGCTGTAGATGGGTATAGTCGAAACTCTTCTGTAATATAAATCGTTCGGAATCTATGTTCAACAGTAGGTCCCCTATACTAAGCCTTAGCAATGTGGTAAAGTAGCATTTGGTAGGGAAAGAGGTTGACATCCAACAGTGGGCAAAGAGGCCTGGAATATAGAAAAATAAAATCAGTTAAAAAGCCATTAAAACAGAACAAAAAAATTTGAGGAACTTTTGAGCCCAATGTACATCCGCCTACGGCGCCTGTGGGTGTTTGCTGTTTTTCCCCTAAAATTGCTTTGGGCATGGGATACCTTTCTACCCAATTTAAAGCTTCGAAATCAATTTTAGGAAGTAAAACAGTTAATATTACGAAAAACCGAGGTTATCCGCGGGAGGGGGGGGGGGGAATTGAAAACTCGAATTATAGAAAATTTTCGTAAAAAACGGTATTCAAATGCCTCCATTGTATACGTTTAGTTTGAATACAAGATGCCCTAACACTTCATGTTCACAACTGACAGGATTAAGGTAAAAAAGTGACTAACTGACTAATGACATCATCGTCTTCTCATTCCACAAGTCGTCACTCGCAGATAAAAGACAAAGCACCAAGGATTTCTATATTACGTACTACGTTTGTATGTAATATGAATGTATGCAATAGCATTTACGCAAGAAAGATTACGTAATCGGCGTGACTCGGACAAAGCAGTAAACGAATTCGGTTCGCTCCGTCATCGTCATGACCACTCGAACCGGAAGGCGACCGCGTAATACTTCCGTTTAAATATATGGTTTTTAAATTTCTATAGCAGTCTGTGCCGAGCAGCGTCCGATGCAGCACGCGTACTGTAAAGGGGACGATTTTATATTAGTACTCCGAATAAGGCGGGATTATTTTAAGGGAATCGACTCGACTAACGCGAAAGACCGGATAAAATAATTGGTGTTTTACAAATTTCTAACGGGATCTAATAAAAATAATTTATTATAAACGCGAGGGGTTCAGAAACACATCAATCCGGAAAATAAATTAAAATAAAAAAGCTACGGAGACGTAGGTGATTTGGTTAATTTTCCTATTTTTTAAAGTCCCAACCCCGAGTAAACAATTGCTTTTTTCAATTTTGTCCTTATTTTGATCTTATTCAATTTTATAATAATGTACGTGATTGAAGTAGTTGTGCGGCCTGAAGGCCGCACTGATTCGTGATTGCCCAAGTTGTGCGGCCTAAAGACCGTACAGAGGGACGAATTAACAGATGAATTTTACGTCAAAGGTACCACAAGTTGAACCTATTTTAAAATATTATGTCGATTATATATTTCTTATGTTTGATCAATATAAACAATTTATTGTTTTGGTTCAATGAAAAAGTGTTAATGTTCAAAGTCATGGTATAAGAAATGAATGTTCTTCATTCTTATTTCGTCCACTTTTGAACCATCTTTATCTGTATCTCACCTAATGTTATCAAGCAGGGTTATGCACTACGATTTTAGCTATGTAATTGTGCCTTGGTACGAGAGCAGCAACAAGCAGTGTCCTTAAATCGGTCACCCATCCAGGTGCAAGAAAAGTTTAATAAAACGTTTTAATTCATTCTATAAATTCAGATATTAATATATTCAATATCGAAAAACAAAGTAGTAAACGCAACCATCGGGAATTTGTAATTTTGTAAAGAGGTAAACTGGATACAATAAATTTAATAAATTCTGCCTTGTTCCAGTGTCGGTGCTAGGTTGCTCCCCCCCCCCCCCTGAACATCAACACGCTATGGGTTTAAGTATCAGTCTCAAAGTCAAATAAGTAAATAATTCGTTCTGTCGACTGTAATCCATCCGTTTTAAGAATGCAGAGGTGCGGCCTCTAACAGCAAGTGAGATTTGAAATATTTAAATGCTAACCAATCACAGTCACTGTTCAAGGTCGCACCTCTGCAGACATTGGGCGTTCTAAAAGGGCTATCTTGAAAATAATTGGAGGCAAGCAAGATAAAGTAAATTTACACGGTCTAGAGATTCAAAATTTAGCATCCATACTGGAAAAACCACGCAACATAAACATTTTTATGAATATTCGTGAATATCTCGGTTTGAGTTCACTTTAGAGCAAAATGTCAAGTAATTGAAAATAAACCAGACTAAATTGCCTATAAAAAAGACCTTATACTTTTTTCGTTTAAATTGGTCAGTTGCAGAGTTACATCTTTCAGAGCGCGACGTAAACGTGTGGTATTCGTTATTTGATGTTCTGCATGTCCTAAAATATTTTTAATTTTACTGGTCTTCTCATTTGACGAACATACGTCACATGTTGGATTTCTTTGACTTTTGACAAGTAATTTTAGCTGATAAAAAGATGTGTATCCCTTAAACGTGAGAACCCCCCCCTCTTATTTGATTTTATCACATTAAAGCTATAATTATTCCGTCCCACTCAGGGAGATCACGACTACACTTGAAGGTCATAATAGATATTCTTAATATTCCTATTCTGTTCATGATATCATAATAAATAATTGACGACAAATCATAATCGCAATGTTGTGGTCTTGTTTTAAAAATTGTGTAACCTAGAATGTATTTTTTTAGATACTTTCCAACAGCCAAACTTGTACAGTTTCTCCACATCCGAAAAACGTCACCGTATGTACGCGACAGCTAAAACTTGCGGCTATAACGTTTTGGCCGTTGGGCAGCATTTAGACGACCTATGTGAAAGTTTCATTCTATCAATATTCCATACCGGAAAATTAAAAACCATGAAAGCGCACTACTACATCAAGTAAGTCTTTAACTACAATTTAGTGGTCCATTTAACGAAAAATATTTTTTTTAGGGAACACGACTTACGCGTCATTCGTCCATTCGTTTACGTACGAGAAAAATTCATCCGACACTTCATCGTTTCTCAAGATCTGTTCACAAGCGCAGAAGTTTGCTCCGACAACACGAAGGAACGTCAAAGAGCAAGGCAAATGTTAGCACAACAGGAAATACTCTTTCCGCAACTTTTTATAAACATTAGAACGGCGATGCAATCCGTGATCGGTTTTCAGGCGGACGAACAGGAAGCTAAGTTAAAACGGAACGTGCAGTCGGAAGATAATCCAGATACGTCTGAAACTGAGACAGACGAAGAAGTTGTTTTAAGAATTGACTGAATTAAGTAAGTCTTTTTTGTTGGAATTATATTATGTAGCAAGCAATCGATGCGAATGCTCAAAAATTTGCATCGTTGTAGTAGTTGAATGGAAATATTTATTTATGAAGAAGGTGAATAAATTGCAGCAATTTTGTGATCATTCAGTGATTCGAGTGAATGTTGATATTGATAGCGTATTATTATAGGACTGATTAATTATCATTTTTAATGAGGTTTTAGTATTTAAGCGCGATTCATAGTTTTTTTTAATTTTAGATAAGATTGCGTCTACGCTGTTAAGAGTAGAAAATAATTTATTAAGTTTGTTAATATTTAATTCTAGTTGTGTGACAATTCCTTGAGCAAATGTGATCTATTTAATTCTTATATTAATTGTTGAATTAAAGATACAGATATTTAACAGTGTTAAGATGAATAATGGTGGAATGTACTTTATTTTTACTGCCTAATCAATAAACATTGAAAAGTTAAAGTTTTTCAGCCATTTATGTCTTTTTTCAGGTCGATTTAGCGGTTTTCTATGATAGATCATAGCATGGCAGTTCAAATCTGAAGAGGTGTACTTAGCACTGTCAATAAATTTTTTCAGGGATGCCACTGGAGATTTTGAAGACAACCTGTAGAATCATCCTGTCTCTCCTGCTGAGCAAGGCCGACCAACCATATCCGTCTAGTCAAATCAATAGATATATAGTAAATCTATGAGTCCTTCACTCATCAAGAACAAACTAATGATAGGTTTACAATGAACCAATAAATTAGCTTCAATTGTTTAAGTCGTAATTAATTACGACTTTAAAAATAATATGAATAAAATAAAAAAATGATGATTAAATGACTTATAAAAAATAAAATGGAATACCGACAGAGAACATTATTTTACATAAATGCGATTCTCTGCCATGTGACATGATTAATTTTTTTTCGTAACTCATTTACATGTAATTGAATAATAAAAGCAATGAGCTTTTAACTGGAAACTGCTAAAACCATACGAAAAAATTATATAATAATATATCGAATTTTGTGGAGAATTTGATTTCCTACAAAAATGTCCACAGCAGAATATTTTTATATTTATCATTATAGGCGTTGAAGTGCTGCAGCGTCTAAGTTTTTTAAGATAAAAATATGCTCCAGGGAATTTTTAATAGAAAATTAAATTCCCTACAAAATTCGTTATATATATTTTTTTCGTATGTGTGGTTTTAGCGGCGTTTTTTTACAAGGAAAGCTCGCGGATAACAATAATCATTATTGTGAAAATTTTATATTTCGTGGCATTTAAACATAATTCAAACCATACGCGCTATTTCAACGGCTTGATATAATACCTCATTATTTAATTATATAGAAATGAGTTACGTAAAAAATCTAATTATACCATAAGGTAAAGGACACATTCTAAGGATCAAATTTTCTTTAAAAAACCTTACAAAAATTTTCGTGTTCAACTTCGGGGATTTTCAACAAGTGTATTATGTAAATCCGTCAAAATCTCAACTATTTTTCTGCATGTTCTTAAAATAACGTTAAGCGAGGCCATTAGGCCGAGTAACCAAATACGATCAGTAATTGATAAAAATACTTAGGAACTCGTATGAAAGTTGTCAACTACACAATAATCAGAATCATTTGACTTCAGGAGACTTTTCGCTCTTCAGTATCCAACTTTTAGGTACACAAAAAATGAAAACTCTTTGGGATCGTAGTTTTCTTTCTTGACTTTGACTTTTTATTGCGATAAAATCCCACAAGCTGTTTATCATTGTAATATTATTTGAATTGGTGAATTCAGCACACATGACCAGAAATGGACGGATTTGATTGGATATCTATTAAAACTAAACATTTTCGTTAGTTATATCCCAAGGGCATTGAAATTCCGAAATAATTTGATCAGCTTTCGAAGAATAAAACAAAAATAGATCCATAAGATTTTTACCTAATTTAACATAAAAGAAAACTAAATAAATATTTTATTAACCATAAAATAACAAAGGGTTTAAATTAGGCTTAAATAGTTACATCATAGGTATGCATTACGACTGTATTGTAATGCAATGTTTACAATAGGAACATAAAAAATAGGAAAAACCATCAATTTTTATTCATTTTCGGAACTGTGATCTCCACCAGCGCATCCGCAGTTGTCGGCTGAAACAGAAAAAAATGAGTAAGTTTATTACCACTATTAATTAATTTAATAGTTTTGTTCATTAAAAGGGCTGATGTGCTTAATGAATCCAATTATAAGTTGATCTTCAGTTTTGTGGTTAAGTAGTGAAAATGGATAATTATTTTTGAAAATTTTGTTTTAGCAAAATATTTAAATACACACCTGAATTATCAGCACACTTGCAGTCATCTCCGCATTTGCAGTCGCTTCCACATTGGGCTTTTCCATCAGCACAGCTTTCTGTAAACAAAAAGAAATGCTATCAAAAAACCTGCTTTTGAGCAGAATTTGTGATTTATGAGCAGATCAGAACTTTCTTCTTTTTAAATTGTGTTTGAATTTAGATCAAGTTACAGCACATTTTAGGGGACGTTCACCCAGCACTTCCATTTTTCAGATTCGAAAGTAAATGTAAAGAAGCGAATTTATGGGTTTTTCTAAATAAATTCTGTTTATCAATAAAATTATATTCGTCGCTATTAAATTAAATTTTACTTATGCCCGTTTAGTCAGTTTTTAAAATTCGCATTCAAAAGGAAGTTAACACGATTTCGGAAACAAACCGAAGTCCAGTCTTTGGCCGGAACGATTATGCTCACGAGAATTCGTTTCGATTCAAGCATTGTAGTCCAAGTTATCTGCTGAATAAGTGGACTGAAGGCACTGCGCATGCGCTGTTTTTGGCTTGTCATCGATACCTGAATAACAGCAAATATCAAACAAGTTTGACCCAGTAACCTCGGCTTAACAAGCCGTTATTCCTAGAATGCAGAGCCTACTTCAGCACAAGCGCATGAGGCGCCAAGCTGGTTAGGATTGACAGGGACATCGCCAAACCACTGATATATATTTGTTTGTTAATTTCGCGTATAAATTAAATTATAAAAACTTTGTTATAGTAAGAGTGCTCAGGTGACCATACGACCGTCGTGACCCTCCAATGCGCGACTGCAACTTTTTAAATTGGCACAGAATTGCCCAATCACAAGTAGATTACGAGCACATACAGTAATACCAACGGTAATGCTCCGACAAGGAAGTCGAAAATATGATTTTAGCTTGCAAAAAAATTCGAACAAGCTGAAATTTGGCTAAAATACGTTGTAGGCTTTTACTCCAATTGGAGATTTTAATCCTTCCAACGCGGGTTTTGAGCTATAATTCGCTTAATTCCGTTTGTACGGAAAGTTTTGTACAAAATAAATTTTTCCAAAATTGTCTAGAACGGAAAGCCAAAACTTGGTTAGAACTTACAGAAGTGTATGTTAAGAAGTATCATAATAAACTCCCCAAAAATTTCCTAAAATTCCCAGTCGGTTTTTTTAATTTAGGGCTTTTAACGCTGGTTTCGCTTATAACTTTCTAAATTTCGTCTTTACAGAAAATTCTCATCAGACCAAAATTGAAGAGCACAAAATAGTAATTTTTAATTTGACGATGTCGTACTATTTTTGAAATAAAGGCCGTCCTAGAAAGGCAAAATACGTTTTCATTTACAAAATTGGAACGGGAGAAATTCTTATTCCGACAAATATTTTCTTACATTTCATCTTCATCGTCCGAAGTTGTACAGAATTTTGTGCTCTTAAATTTTGGTCTGATGTTAATTTTTTAAACAAATGTATAGGTAATTAAAATCCCCAATTGGGGGAAAATCCAATTCTCAGGACACTAAACCACACGAATATTTGCCAAATTTCAACTTGTCCGAATTTTTTCCGGCCCAAAAATGCTACTTGCATGGATTCTTATAGTTGTTAAAATTCCGTACTAAAAGTTTACCTCATTTGTGGTTGGTTAATTTTATTAAAACGGTGCGACACATTTTTCATAAATTTATACTTATAATAATTAAACTTTTATGGTCAAATAGTTTTAAATTGTGAGAGAAAATTTTTGAAATTTGAAAATAAAAATTTTCTCTATCTCCCTATTTAAATCATTCTTTTATAGAGCTGCGGGACACCCCCAGTTTTCGACCATGTAGCGACCACTGGCGTACTAATGCAAAATTTTGTTTTTTATCGATAAAATGTTATCAAAGGATATGAAATATACATTTTTTATCAAATTTAAGGGTGGGCAACCCTTCAAAATGGCTGTTAATGCGTCAATAAATTTCACTAAATTTCACTAATAAATTAACGAATAGTTATAAACAATGAATTTCGCTGGTAAATTATCATAACAGCTCTTGGAGAGACTGCTATTGCCGAAAATCGTGAATTTTCATAGAGGTATTTATGATTTTTATCCACGAAGAAGTGAGGACAAGCGCACGCGGACTCGCGGAAAACTTGATCGAACTTGTGCGAGTAAGCGTGTTCAATCAAGCTCAGAAATTAGTTTTTCGCTGCTCTCGCGGTGAGAAGGTGCGCTTAAATCAAGTGTGCAGTTTTTGTTGTTAAAAATTTAAAAAAAAGATACGAAAAAATCAAATTTTTAGCGATTTGGCGCCTTTTGCATAGGTTGCGCCCCCTATAATTCAGTCAAAAATACATATTTTCTATCTCTGAACATTATTCAATTAAGTTAAAAAAAAATAGGCATTAGTACGCGACTGGTCGGTTGGTCGTTTTCCGAGCGCTTTTTTGGGGGTGTCCCGCAGCTCTATTAGCGACGGTGGTAGTTTGGATACGTCCAACTCAGTGCGGCCTTCAGGCCGCACAACGTAGGGCATCATCTACTAGACATTATTAAAAATAATAAGTTATAGTAAAAATAAGCCAAAATTTTATTCATTATATTGTAACTTCCAATCCACATTAACCCGCAATTCCCGTAAAGTATTGGAAGATTCAAGTCCGACAGGGAACGAAAAAGAAGCTTCCCAAAATCTTCTTTTTGCAGCGTTGCAATAATCGGGTGTAACAGCATCAGGGCAGGGAAAATCATCGAAGATTTGTAGAGGATAGAATTTTTGCAAAGGGATTGCACATAAAAAATCTGTCCGATACGAATGTTCGATTATTTTTTTGAAACTGCTGGAGTTGCTGTTGCATTGATTATTTATAGAATTTTTTTTATTTTCTAAATATTCTTTTTTTATTTTAAATGTTTTTCATAAATTTCAATGGTCTTAATTTTTTTTCCGGAACATTTGCTCAAATTACCCGAGGTGAATAATCAAGTGAAATATTTTTTTTAAGTTTACTGATCTTTTTCAGCGCACGGAATACAGAACCTACGTCCGTGCAAAATTTCAGTTTTAAAGGATTGTCGGTGGGTTTATTATTATTTTATGTTTACAAATGCTTTTGCTTCGTTATCAGAATAAGTATTATAAACCCAAAAACCAAATTATGGTTCAAAAATTATAAATGAAACAAACAAACAAAATTTCAAGAATAAAACTCACTTTATTTTTAACCACAATTATAAAACAATTAATAAAATGTTACGCAAATAATGGAATCGAAATTAAAATTATTTCTGTTCATTTTGAAAAAAAAATCAATAGATTGTTAAAATTAATTAAACTTTATGATTGTAGAAGTGAAAAAATTAAAAATTCATTGAAAACGACGCCGAACTTTCTCGAGTAATTTTTATTTTGCCCTTTATTAATATACCTGAATAAATAAATAATTCCGAACCCTTAAAATCAATACTAAATTGGACATACCTTTACACGAATCGCAGGGTGAAGGCATTTTCAGTTATTTTATTAAACTGCACTGAACGATCGTCGACGGATATGTGGCCAAGGAAGTCGTCACAGAGGAACTACTCCAAAGACGTTAGGTCACCAATTTTATAAACAACGTCTTCCCCCGTACATTCTTTTCGCTATTCGCGATCGAACGTTGCTCTGAATTAAGGGGTGGGGTGTTGCATAGTGAACAGCACAAAAAAATACGTGGAATTTATACCGCACCGGTATCCTATTTGGTTTTCTCATTAAATTTATGAATGCATATAACGCGTGTGTGTACCCTATTTAGTTGAATACATTTATTAAAGAATTTAATTGAATCCTTAAGCGACTGCGTTCCTAATTTATCGACTTCCTTTATGTAACTACGTGGGTACGACTTGAAGGCATATTTTTGCGACACGTGATTAAACTTTATTACATAAATCACACGTGTTGAGCTTTTATTATTTATATATTTCATTTTTAGGTCCAATAAATATAAAAAGAGCACCAAAAACAATGGATTTTTCTGGATAAACCAGAAAAAAAATCTTAACATTTCTTGGTCCACCCTCGATCCGGATGAACCGCTCGGGAGTCTCGAGCCTAACCACGCGACTAATCTGAATTTTCATTGATCTTCCTTCTTTCATGTAACATAATATTGGATAAAAGTATTCTGATTTTTTTTTAATTTTCACGCTTTCAGGTCGTGGCTACAATAAAAAGGACGGTAACACGCAGGTTGAACAGAGACGCCGATTCAATATGTATTTATTTAGCGAAAATAATTTTTTATTGTTAGCTGACAATTGCAGACAGACACGAATAATTGGAATTTCTTGATTTCCTTATTAAGTAACTTCCGTAGTAGTGAAGCAGTAAATTAAATGTTTGTAATTAGCATGAACGTCGAGAATTTAATTTGCATCACCTTAATTACTTCAATAATGTGCACTTCGTTTACAGAAGCTGATTGATGGTCATTAGATATCAGTTTTATTTTTCACTATCGATTACCATTTCTATAAATAAATATAAAAATTACTGAATAATTAAACTTGGGTCTCTTGTTTTACTTTTTTTAAGGTGATTCTTGTTATTAGAGGTCGATTGGTGAGAGAGGATTAAATTTAAGAGAAAGGTTTTAATTGAACTAACAGTAATAAATAATAACGATTTAATTTATTATTTTCAGTAATGATAAGTTATTAGAGTAAAATATACACAGCGCGGCGTTGGACATTCGACAAAACAGTTAGAAAGTTATATTTGAGTAATAGGGAACAAAAATGCTACGAATTTTATAAAAATTTTGTTTTTGTACATCAATACAATGAAATTAACACATAATTTAAAAAACAACGTGAGAAAACGTCCGAATTCCTTATACATGGAATTTCGGTGGCAGTCGACTATTACTGACCACTCCAAATAATTTGAAAATTTCCTATTGCAAAGAGGAAGGTTTATATAGTATACTGTTAAAATTTTATGTGAGAATGTTTTATCAAAATTTTGAAATAATCGATTTTGAAGTTAGCAAATTTACATGTAAAATCCTAACGAGATTCCGCGCGTCGTCATTTTATTGACGGTACGTGTGGAATGAATGACCCTTCGCACTAGAAAATTTCGCACCGGTAGATGCAGCACGTCTCTCGTACTTGTAACATCGATTATTTTTTGTTTTTACGCGATTTTTTGGGGGTTAAACGTAAATGTGAACTGCCGCATACCGCGACTATACTTTTTAATGCTATTTCAAGGGTCTCTAAGCTCCCGGTTTCCTTAATCCCGGTTTTCTTGATGGTAGGCGCTTCTCATATGTATAGCCTAGTAACCAGAGTCAAAACCGCCCTGGAGGGGTGCAGAGCGGAGCGGCGCCCCGTAAGGGTAGGTTTTGACGATGGATAAACATCCAAATCGATTGCACACCCCAAAAATCGTATAAAAACAATTTAATTTTTTCACCTTTTTCGGCAATACACGGGTTATTTTCCATTTTTTTGATTATATTTATTACTAATATCTACTAATCACACCCCCACCTATCCGAATTTCAAAGAAAAAATCAAATCCGAGCGAAAAAATTTCACCCGTTCCGGAGGGAACGCCGATGCATTTGATCGTAGCTGCCTGGGGGGCGTGGCCTATTCGAACGTTTTCTTCGCTAAATTTACGTACTTTCAAATTGATTTTTCTCGTAATTTTGACTATACATTCTCACATAAAATTTTTACAGTATACTCTATTAACCTTCCTCTTTGCTATAGAAAAATTTTCAATCGATTTCGGGTGGTCAGTAATATCCAACTCGCTCCATTTTATGTAAAAAAATTTTTTGTTTAAAAATTTATAGTTTCCGAAATAAGCGTTAAAAAATAATATTTTGGCCGCACTGCTACATTGTTAGGTTGGTAACTACGAAATTCACCAATCAGAGGTGCGTTACAAAAGCCTCAAAATAGAAGTGGTTGTAACTTCCCGTGTTCCCGACGTAGTCCTAAATTACAACGAAGAAAAGGAAGAGAGAAGGTTAATTGTGCCCCCCTCCCCATCGCAACTTTTTATTGAAATTATTGTCAAACTTTTGAGCTTTGTTTGAGGTTCCATTCAAATCATTTGAACATCGCAAAGTTATTCGCTAAACTTTGGGGCCGGGGGGGGGGTTGTAAAAACGAAAGATCCCACCATCGCGAATTTTTAAAAATAAAATTGGTGTCAATCATTTGAGCTTCGTTTGTGCCCTAATGTGTTTATATTCCTGTCGTTTGAGCTTCAAAAGTTTTTAATAAAATTTCAAATGTTTAGAAAAATTTTGGGAGGTCAGAAATGTTTTTTTTTAAGTTATTTCTTTAAGAAGATCAAGAATCGTTTGAGTTTCAATGAGCTTCTACTCGTATCGTTTTACCCCAAAGCTAAGAAAAAGTTAGACTGCTTAAAAATTGTGAAATTGGAAATCCCCCCTCCAAAATTTTCGTGAATAACTTCGAGATGCGTGTGGTTCAAATAATTTGAATGGAAGCTCAAACAAAGTTGAAATATTTTTTGTCACTAACTTTTTAAAAAAAATTACCTATATAGATATATAATTAATATTTAAAATATTTCAAGAATGCCGTAAATCTACAGCTGTAATTATTATAATTGTTAACTATTTTTAAAATATTAATTTGAATTTAAAACATCTTTTATCTGTTTACTCACCTCTCAATGGTTCATGTTTTAATTGCCAATCTAAAGAAAAGTAGTAATGCGGTCTTCAGGCTCAAGACTCAAGACATAACAAAGTTTAACACATTAAATAATTTTCAACGCATTAAAAGCTTTGCGAACTTCCCCCCCCCCCCCCCCCCGTTGTTGTTACTAATGACACCACCAATGGTAAATGTAAATCGCGAATGATATTAAATACCACTTTTGTGGTAAGAATTTTTCGCATTTCTCATTGATTCATATTTTGCTTATAGTACATCCGTTTTAAGAATGCAGAACTAAATTGTACTAAAACTGTGACCTTCGAGCGTGATTGGATAAAATTTATACACTTTTACACTGCCGATATTTTATTTGCGATTGATGGCTCACGAATGTTTTTTCTAAAAGTTTCTGGTACATTTTTAAAATTTGTACACGATAAATTGCTATTTGACACTTTTAATGCGATTTATTCAAGTGTCAAATAAAAGACATTTGTTTTTTGTCATTCATACACTTAAATTATTCGACGTTTTCCTGCGTAAATCTGACTTACCGTTCAAGGCGACCTCTACTGCAGACTAAACCCGAATGGATTATAGTTATCGCCTAATTGCTACGCTGACAACTAACAAATTAATTTAAAAGTACTAATTTAAACAAAATAATGTTTATTTTGAAAGATATTAAACTGATAGAATAGATTGCAGTGGTATGCAGGCGGGCGAAGGAGGTAAGTGGGTGATCACGTTTTGAACGTAGAATTGGAGCCAGGCCTCAGGCATAATCTGGTTCATTCAATATAAATCAAGCAGTCGTCACGTTATATGTTTACTGGTTTAATAGTAATTTACATAATAATATCTTATTTTGACACTTAAAGACACTTTCCGGATGTGTGATCTTTAAAAAAAATTCTGCCACCACCACTGCACAATCTCGGGAAAGTTACGCCCTTTGATGGGTTAATATTTTAGTTACCGAGTCATAAAAGTTTAAATGCGGCCTTTAGGCCGCACAAGTGTGGCACACAAAATATTCTGGAATAATAATTTTAAAAGTTTATAAAGTACTGCTATTATGATTATCGTTCATACTCACTTTTAACGAAACTAATCGAACTTTATTTTATCAATTTATAACGGCTAAAGGGGGGAGGTATTTTATTTTACAGGTTATTCTACCTAGAGTCTACCTAGATTGTTAAAGCTACAAGAACCCTCAAGCTCTCGGCACGCTTCCGATATTTTATTTAGCGCATTAAATGGAATCCCTCCCACAGTGCGGCCTTTAGGCCGCACAACCAAGGCAATCACGATCTTCTGGTAAATAAATAATTAATTTAAAAATTACGCCAATAATACCGAACACAATGGAGCTGCGCAGACCGTCCACAGAATATTCTCATAACAGTAAGTTGTTCATTTTGAGTAAACGCTTGTTAAAGAATTGGCTTATTTTCATTTTTTATAGGTTCCCAATATGATGAAACCCCGTTTTTGCGAAAATGTGACTTATCCATCACCTTTTGCACCCCAGGTGGCGTGTTGATAAATTACTCTTACAGTGGCTATCGCTCGTTCCTTCAGTCTATTCGTTTTAAGAATGCAGAGGTGCATATAAAATTTTTATCAGATTTAAATAATGTTAATATTTTCTGTTAAGGTGGGGGGAGGGTGCTTTGGCCTCTCAATCGTTTAGTGAATACGGGTCGGCCTTCGGCCTCCCACTTATGTATGGGAACACGAATCTGCTGACAGTCTCAATTTAATAAACATATCACATGACATTCTAAGAAATTAAATCTAAAGGGTATCCTGTAGCGAAGATCTTGGAATGATGGTATAAAATGAACTATATGGCAGTGAGGAACTTAAAAAAAGATGATTCGGCCAATAGAGAGAGGTGGAGATTGGAGATCGGGTAAGCAATTTATAATTATATGGTGAATTATTTAGGTGTAATCTTTGCAAGTTTAATGTACATTTATAATTTTGCGCGAAATTTTGACGACTAGGTTACTTTTCAAATGGTGACGTTATTTGTCGTTTTTTGTCAACTATCGTCATATACCAAATTAAAAACCATTAAAAACTGTATCCGAAACTCCGATGGGTTTTTAAAAATTATCGATTGTTTTCCCGTGAGGAACAGATTAAAGCAAAAATTGTGGAAAAGAATAGAAACTTGGAATAATGTTGTTTCATGCGAATGCACTATTGGAATCATACTGCCTTACTTAGAAAGAACAGCGCATGTACAAAATAATGATTTTGAGATATTTCAGTGCAATGGAAAGAGGAGAAAAAATTAGTTAAGAAAATGCATCTAACTCAAAATAGTCAAAAAATGTACATACGGTGTTTTTCCTTAGTAGCGCAGCATAATAGTTCGTCACTGAATATATCCGACAATCCGACGCTTCTTGGGCCGTAAACGGTAGTCCAGATTTCGCTAAAAAGCGAGAATTGTAATTTATAAATAGCTCCTCCTAATTACAGCAAGCCATGAGCCTCCTCTTATGAGTAGCTTAGTTTTAAACACCCCCCCCCCTCCACTCTACCTCCCAAGGTAGTAGTTTCGCAACATTAAATTGATTTAACACCTCCTTCCAATCGGAAGAGACAAATTAGTTGTAGCATCTGTAATATGCAGGGTGTTCCGAAAAGTTTGACTTCTTAAATTGATCTGGTATTTCTCTTCCAGTGCGGCCTAAAGGCCGCACATAATAATAATATTATGTAAATTACATAACAGTAAATTTACATATTTCGCTGACCGGGGGGGTCTGCTGGGGGGTATTTAATACCCCCCAGCACAGGAAATCAAAATGGCTATGTTAATATGCTGCGGCGTATTCCACACTCCCAGCCCCCCCCCCCCACAGTTTCTATTTTCACTTCCTATTATTGTTGACTATACTGTTTTAGCATTTTAAAAGTAAGAAGAATATTTATATTATCAGATTCGGCGTTTTATTTAACTATTGAACCCTACCATTGAAACATGTCGCGAACCGCCACTGTTTATAAGCATATTATTTGACTTGATGGAAATTTATATGCCGTTTTTTGTCTCTGTAGTATATACATTATTTTATGTTTGTTTAAGTTTAAATTAAGTTGTTAAGTTTAAGTTCCGGAATTGCATAATTACTTGAACAAGTTGCTTTTAATTTTGTTTTCAGTGGCCACACCCTTAAAAACATTCGTCTGCGGCGCCATTGCTTTACCCTTCCGGCTTAGCCTCCTCTTTGAGTCAATCCTAGATCTGCCACTGGACAAATAAAAAACGACATGACGGCACCACATTCCTTATAATTATTAAGTTGGGACGCCACTGTTAATAAATTTTTAGGTTAATATAAACCAAAAATTAGGCCTTCCACATCACGTGATATTTTTCGAATTCAATATGGACGCCTGATGGCAATGTCAAAAATTTTTACTAAGTTATTTATTTAAATACAAAATTTTGCCAAAATAAGACAATTATTTTTGCCAAAAATGTAAACAAACAACTATTTGAACATCATTTGACATGAGGTTGGAATGGTTAATTGTTGTAAGACCGCATACGGAATTTTTATAAACTGATGACCAGTGTAAAAAGTGGGCAACGGCACGCGGAATTCCCATGCTATCACAAATTCAAGTACTAACCGCGTTGCGCCATTTCTGGTGGCAGCAAAAGGATTAAGCAATTTTCCCCAAGCAAAAGTCCCCAAGTTCAAGTGATTTTATTGCGTATTTGTGTGGAGCTTTATTAGGTGACCTTGGGAAATTAATAGATTTTCTTTTTGCAACCCTGCGGGTAGGCTTACATTTTCTTCCGGAACTTATTCTACATCTAGGTGACTTTCGAATCATAAATTTATTTTTGAATCTTTCAATGGGTTCGTGTAGGAAACCTTTTTTTGTTAATTTTGATTTAATTTCGCGGCCGTGTTGTTGGAAATATATAAATAGAAGCTAGGAGATAACTTTATGGAGCATTCTATGCGCATTACCTTTAAAAAATTAATAATAGTTTGGTAAATAAAACCCTACGTAGAAACTAAAAGAAGAGCTAATCATGGTTTCTAATTTAGTTTAGGTATTATTCAAGTTATGCAATGTCCATAAATATAGCCAAGTTTTTATTCTTCCCACCACAAGCGCAAGGACGAGCCGATAGGCGAGACCTTGCAGCTTGCGAGTTAATTTAAATACTTAAGTAAAATTTTCAATGTTAACAAATATTCGTATGATACAGCACAAGGGCTCGGAAAATACTCAAAGATTCAGCGAGTACAGGTTTTAGCAAGGAGATTGACACTCGTTCCGCTGCGCTACGCTCGTGCAATCTCCTTGCTAAAACCTGTACTCGCTGAATCTTTGAGTATTTTCCGAACCCGCGTTGCTGTTGCGATGATAAATCACGAGATAATTTTTGTGTGCAGTGTGTATTGTACGAAAGTAAGTTTCTTTGTGCTCGTTGGCGTTGTTTTGACGTGAATACGTCTATAAAATCGGTAACGTGTTTAAAAATTTAATAAAAATGTGTAACAAAAATTGTGTGTGTGTGTACGAAAAGTGTAGAAATGATAAATTTCGCATTGTCATTATTCAGCAAAAGCTTGGAACGAAAATGGGTATCCTGCGACGACGTATTTTTGTTCTGGTAAGTGAAGTGGTTCTTTCTATGTTTTTTCTAACTTGCCATTTTTTTAGTATCCATTTGCGTAATTTGAAACGCTGCCCTAGCATAAATTTTTGCTTGTTAAAGAGGACCTGTTTTATTTGTATACCTCGCTATTTTTTGTTTTATTTGTCACTGTTACCTGTTCACAGTTATTTTTGTTTGTTGGCATATTGATTTTGATGTTCTTATTGCTATTTAAATATTTTGCTGTAATTTCTGTGGGATTGTTTGCTCCACATGTTCAATTTTTTTGTAATTTATCCTCAGTAAATGTTGCGTAAAATCGCCGTCATTAAAATCGACATTAAGATAAGAATGGCGTTTTAAATGTCGATCTTCGTATGTGATGTTGTGCTTTTAAGCTAAAACCTGTACTCGCTGAATCTTTGAGTATTTTCCGAACCCGCGTTGCTGTTGCGATGATAAATCCGTGAAGAAACGCCACAACTTAAAAGCACAACATCACATACGAAAATCGACATTTAAAACGCCATTTTTAATATCGATTTTAATGACGGCGATTTTACGCAACATTTACTGAGGATTAATTACAAAAAAATTGAACATGTGGAGCAAACAATCCCACAGAAATTACAGCAAAATATTTAAATAGCAATAAGAACATCAAAATCAATATGACAACAAACAAAAATAAGTGTGAACAGGTAACAGTGACAAATCAAACAAAAAATAGCGAGGTATACAAATAAAACAGGTCCTCTTTAACAAGCAAAAATTTATGCTAGGGCAGCGTTTCAAATTACGCAAATGGATACTAAAAAAATGGCAAGTTATAAAAAACATAGAAAGAACCACTTCTTTTTTTATAGACGTTTATAGACGATTTTATAGACGTATTCACGTCAAAACAAGGGTAGAGAGTGAACGGCCCAAGTGACAAGGAATATCCGAAAAAAATTATCCTTTGATATATAGGTCAAAAAAGGGATAAGGTACACAATAAGAGCTGGATAATTGAGGATTTTTAAGAATTAATCCCGAAAATTGAGTAAAAACCATAACCCATGGCCGGGATAGGCTGCCGGCCTCTTTTTCGCGTGGCTTGAAGAATTACTGACACGCCCCCAACTTTTAATTTTGAAAAATTTTGTGTTTATCACGGCCTTTTTGGCAATGTTTTGATGCGAATGTATAACTTTTGTCGGCGCGGAGGTGATCATAAAAAAAAATTCGAAAAAAGTGTAAAAATAAGAAAGATGCTGCGAGTTGAAATAGTACGGGTCGCTGATGTACCACCGGGTCGATGTGTCACATCGTCGGCCGGTCGCTTGAAATGGGGTGAAATTTTTTGGCTCCGATTTGAAATATTTTTGGAAATTCGGGAAGGTGGGGGTGTGATTAGTAGATATTAGTAATAAATTTTATTCGCAAAAAAATGGAAAATAACCCGTGTATTGCCGAAAAAGTGAAAAAATAAAATTTTTTTTGTCTTCCATTTTTAGGGGTGTGCATTCGAAAAGGAGGGTAATCCATCGTCAAATCCTACTCTTCCGGGGCGCCGCTCCGCTCTGCACCCCTCCAGAGCGGATTTGACTCTGGTTACTAGGCTAAACATACGAGAAGCGCCACCGATCAAGAAAACCGGGATTTATGCAACCGGGATGTTAGGGACCCTTGAAAATGCATTAAAAAGTATAGTCGCGGTATGCGGCAGTTATCTATTACGTTTAACCCCCAAAAAAGCGCGCAAAAACAAAAAATAATCGATGTTACATGCAGTCGAGTCGGGCTGCAACTGCCTCTCCGCAACCTTACCTTACCTTACCTGATATGTATTTGATGGAGCATCCCGACGCAGCCGGCCTTCTCCTTCATCTGAAAGAATACATTAGTGACATTGGAATTTATAGAGACCGGTGGGTCTCTGGGAATTGGCGCTTGGCGGACTGACTGGTAAAAACCTGAGCTGTGACTGTGAATATGTAATATGAGAAGACCTCTCCGCAAACGGCTAAGTCTAAGACTAGTTCAACTTGCACGTACCGTCAACAAAATGAGTGAGATTCCACCCGTTTACATGTAAAATTATGTACTTTCAAAGTCGATTTTCGGGCAGAATTACCTATTGTTGGTCACTCCAAATTAAAAAAAAACAACGGCGCTGCAAAGAGGAAGGTTAATATAGTATAATGACATCATTTTCACAAGCGAAGATATAATCAAAATTTCGAGAAAAATCGATTTGAAAAGTAGGGGAAAGTAAGATCGTGACCCCGGCCACGACCACTATCGGGTTACCGGTCCCTTCAAATCGAGTGAAATTTTTTTGCTCCGATTTTAATTTTTCTTTCAAATTCGGGTAGGGGGGGGTGCGCTTAGTAGATATTAGTATAAATATTCGCGAAAAAATGGAAAATAAGGCGGTTATTGCCGAAAAAGTGAAAAAATTAAATTTTTTTTGCCTTCGAATTTTAGGGGTGTGCATTCGAAAAGGAGGGTAATCCGTAATCCATCGTCAAATCCTACTCCTCCGGGGCGCCGCTCCGCTCCGCTCCGCTCCGCTCCGCTCTGCACCCCTACGGAGCGGATTTGACTCTGGTTACTAGGCTAAACATACGAGAAGGCGCCACCGATCAAGAACACCGGGATCTATGCAACCGGGATGTGAGAGACCCTCGAAATAGCATTAAAAAGTATAGTCGCGGTATGGGGCAGTAAACTATTTCGTTTCACCCCCAAAAAATCGCGTAAAAACTAAAAATAATCGATGTTGCATGTACGACGCTCGAGGTGCATCTGCTGCTGCGAAATTTTCTAAGTGTAAGAGTATATCTATCTGCACGTACCGTCAACAAAATGCGCGCCGGCCGAACGATGGAGTGGCATTCGACCGATTGTGCACCATGCACTTGCTACTTTTCCGTACTTTTCAAATTGATTTTTCTCAAAATTTTGATTATATCTTCGCTTGTGAAAATTATGTCATTATACTATATTAACCTTCCTCTTTGCGATTGCAAAGTTTCAACTCATTCGGAATGACCAACATTAGGTAATCCTCACCCGATTTTCTCTATCAAAAGTTGGTTTATCCTGCTATAGGAGGGTTGCCGCTGTCATTTATTAACATTAAACTACCCGAAAGTCACCAAAAAATATTAAAATTCGATGATGGAACATTGTCACCCGTCCCCAAAACAACGCCAACGAGCACAAAGAAACTTACTTTCGTACAATACACACTGCACACAAAAATTGAACGAGGCAAATAATTTAATAGACGTTTAATTCAAACTAAAAAACAAAAGCCCAAATTTAAATCACAGAGAATCATATTAATACTCTTTATTTTCAAAACAATTTAAAATATTCAAATTGACCTAGGGTTATTTGAATATTTTCGTAGGATTTCAAAATAACTGGATATTTCACCTAGGGCTCACAGTATTTGCGAGTATTATTCGACGTGCACGAATTGTATCCGTATAAGTACAATGTAAAATAACGCACGCTGATTGGTCGAAACGCCAAAATTTGACCCTGAATGGAATTATCAATAGAAGTAATTTTAGGATGAATATTCAACCTGATATTTTATATATTTCTGCTTCGGTTATTCAGAAATTATTTGTAATTACGGCTGAAATCGTGCAGAAAGTTATTTGCTCTATCTCTCTCCAGTAGTCAAACTTCTGGTCATAGCCAGACCGTGAAGGTCAAAGGTTAAACCATCATCAAGAATACGTTAAAATGCAATCTTCTGCAGAGTTGGAAGGTAATTTGGAGAAAATATTGAAAAGGTCTACACAATCTCGTGTACCAAAACCGTTTGTGCTGGATACTGAACGGTTAAATCGTGAAACCTTAATAGACCGTAATTTCTCCTAAGAAACATTTTCTACTCGCATTATTAATATTCAAATCGATGCAAATATTTTACGACATAATAATGGAAGAGATTTGGTTATCGTGTTTCTTGTACAATTGTGTAGTGGTACTGAAGCGTGATGATTCGACTAAGGAGTAGAGAAACGGGTCGGTGAACGTGTTGCTATGCACATTTCTTCTTCATTCCTTAATGATGCTTCAACATAATAGATCAGAAAATTTAACTAGTCGACTTAGTAAAAATTGCACTGTTAAGCCAAGTCACGAATCACAAAACTACAAATTCCAACTTTTTTTTATCATAAAATAAAGTAAAATTCTTCTGCTTCATAAAAACTTCCACTTTTATTATCGCATGCACTGGTTCATCATTTCAGGCAGGTTGCTGAAAGTATGTACATCATGCAGATGTTGACGTGCTCACGTTTAATTTTTTTATTTCTATAAAAACAGAATTCTAATTAATTTCATTCACTTCGTGAGCTTCGTTTTATTATTACGCATTTTATTTTAAAATAATTTTTACATAATTAATAATAATGATTATAATGGTGATAGAAAAGAAAGCAATTAAGAAGAGCGTTGATTCGTTTAAGTGGATTCAATTTGACCGGAATTTTGAACCGTTGCAATATTCTTTGTTCAAAATTTTCGATCTCAAGTCCAGATAAAATTCTTGAATATTTTTCAAAATTTCCATTTGGTGACGCGTTTGAAAATTTAATTTGCTTTATCGAATTGATAAAATAATTTGTTTTTCGAAGATTACGAATTGAAAGGTCAATTAAAGTAATCCGTTAAATAATATAATTATGGTCCCGTTTCAGGTGGTCAATTTTTATTCTACCATCGGCTCCGCAGACGAAAAAAAAACACGAGTTCACTCCCTGGTCATTATTTCTTAATTTTATTTCGGAAAAAAATTATTTATCAGTTTATTGTCTAAAACAAAGTCAAAGAACTTAAATTGATGTAAATAATTTTCAAATTGAATACAATCTCAGCTTTCTTTATCTTACATATTAATTATTATAAGCTATAATGTTGCATAAAGAGTCAAGTGTCTTCTATATCAGAGACAAAGAAAATCGAGGTCAAATTTGTTTTGATATAATCATGACATTCTAATCAAACTCAATTTATTCAGTTACGACCACTCCATAGGACTACAAAAATAAAGCAGTGCTCCAATTTATAACATAAATGGTACATGAGTGAGTAAAATTTAGAAACCATGTTTCGTTTAGCATCGGAAAATGTTTTCCACAAGAACAGGAAAATTGTTAGTTTGATCAGGAAGACTTATTCCACGGAAGGAGGCTTACCGGCGCAAGCAGATGTGGTGATAATTGGTGAGCAATTTTATTGTTTTGCGAAGGTTTGAATATCTTTTTCGCAGGGGGTGGAAGCATTGGATGCCATACGCTTTACCAATTGTCGAAGAGAGGTGTGAAGGCTGTTTTACTCGAAAAAGCTAAAATCGGAAGTGGGACCACTTGGCACACCGGTGGACTGTGCTGGAGGTTAAGGCCCAACGATGTCGATATTCAGATCCTTGCAGCAACGCCCAGGGTGGCCAAAGAACTGGAAACAGAATCTGGAGAAAATCCTGGATATACTAACAATGGAGGCCTGTTTATTTCCAGAACTGAGGTAATGTTTTTGACTTCTTGTTTGTTAACCTTGTTGTTTTGCATCAGCTGTGTTGTGAAAGACGTAACGTAATTGATTTTGATAACATTTTTGATTACACCAATAAAAAATAAAATGAAAAACAAAAACCAGATAGATTACTGGGAACAAATAAATTTCGTAGTAGGGATTGCAATATTTCCTGATTACTTCTTTAAAATTCCTCATGTATCCTTAAAGATACAAACGCAAGGTTTGAATCACAGTTTGCTTGTATCTCGACCAATATAAGGACCTTACCAACAATTTTGAGCAAAAGAAATCATGTGGCCCATATACCAAAGATATTTCTTGTATACGTGGCGCTTAACGTGTTAATACAAAAATTGGAATACAAGGAAAAAGCTAAAAGAAACAATATTATGTTCGGTGTGGAGAGGCCTTAAGAAATTGTAAACTTGTTTTCGTTAGTTTTACTCAAGTAGAATCTAACGTGCTGACTTTAACTTGTTTATTTTGTTTATAATATGTAAGTACACGAGTTACACAAGATAAGCATATCATATCATGTCAGCTATGAATCCAGAAATTATCTTGACCTTTTCATTTTCATATAAATAGGTATTTCTACATGAAAATTCTAACTCAATGTCCAAAAATACATAAATATATTATTCTAGCTTTCTCAGTTTGATCAAGGCGGTACATTTTGCACCCCCCCCCTCCAATCGCGAATTTTTTTGCACGCTACTTGCTCGGAGCGCTGTACCGTTGGTAAAATTAACAATTTTACAATCTCGTCAACGCTCTAACGTACCTTTCGGATTTAAACGATGGAAATTTGAGATCATTGGAGCTCAAACGATTCTCTTTCGATTGACACCAATTTTTTAAAACAAAATCGCGATGGGGAGGACTGTCGTCCCCCCCCCCTTCGCAAATTTTCGTAAGTAACTTCGTGATGGGTGTGGTTCAAACAATTTTTTTTTCATTAAAAAATTCGCGAAGGAGGGTTTATAATTATGGTTTGATAAGCCGAAAGACATTTCGGTGTAAGCCTTCTTTGTATTCTTATTTAATCTTAACTAGATGAACAACTGGAAAATATAAAATTGTTTATTAAACATAGTAATAAAAAACCGATAATAGATTGATAACATAAATTACAAAATAGTAATCGTTGTTCGCACTTGGTGAACAACCTAATAACGGGTGAACATGCATGTCATTGCCCCCCCCCCTAAAATCGATTTAAAAAAAAATAAAATTGGTGTTTATCGTTAGAACATCGTTCGAGACTCAATGAGTTTCCGTTTTTTTGAGCCTCATAGGTGGCGGAGTTATTCGCGAAATTTTTAGGGGGGTTGTAGACATAATTAATCCACCCTTCACCTCTAAGTCGAATACTTAGATCATTTTGAGCCTCAATGAGCTTCCATTCTTTTCGTTTGAACCTCAACCGTCGCGGAGTTATTTGCGAAATTTTTTGAAAGGGGGGGGTTGCAGGAATCAGTAACATTATGATACATTGTGTAGTGAGTAGACAATCGTCGATCCATTCACATCATCAATGCCAGGGTGGGCTCCTCCTCGGTTCTACTGAAGATCATTTGCACGTCTCGCACTAGCGGCGGATGTTTCTTGATGAAGGATGTTTCTTGAAGGCGGATAAAGTCCGACAATATTAAAAGTGGACAATGAAGTAAATCCATTTTTACCAGCCACAATTTCAGAATTCAGAATTTTGGGTAGTAAACAGACTAAAAATAGAAAATTAAAGTTTCCGTGCGTCGGAGGACACGTAAAGCCGCCGGTCCCCCTGATCTGACCTGATTTAATATGTCAAACAAGGTAATAAATTCACCCCTATCCCCCATCTACGCAATGCTTGTCTTTGTTCGGACTTCGGGATTTTTATTCCTATCGTTCGAACCCCAAAGGTAAAATATTTGAAGCGTTTAAAAGATTGTGAAATTGCAGATTTAATTAACATCTCTCCGAGCAAGTAGCGCGCAGAATTTTACTGTTGCTGATGATAATTAAAACAGTTTTCATTTTACAATATTAAACAAGAAAACAATCATCATCGTCGATAAAAGTAATTTATTAGACCATAACAGTGGTTTCAGTTATTTGCGAAAATTTTTTGGTAGCAAATTTTTGACTTTATTGGTGTTCATAGCCCCAAATATTTTCGCGAAGAACTTCGCCACCTTTGAGGCTCAAGCGAAAAAAATGGGAGCTCAAAGATTGACACCAATTTTATTAAAACAAATCGGTTTTGAGGGGGGGGGCACTAACATGCACATGATGGGTGACCACTTTAAGAACACCTCACTGCTTCTATTGAATTATTCATTTCCATTTTTCATTCCATGATTTTTCAGGAACGTCTCAAAGAATACAAACGCTTACACACACTGGGCCACTATTTCGGAATCGAAAGCCACATCCTGACATCCTCTGAAGCCGTAAAACTACATCCCCTACTAAACCAAAAGAATTTCAACGCTGCATTATACAGTCCAGGTGATGGCCATCTAGACCCATCGATGATTTGTGCTGCTTTGGTAAAAAGCGCAAAACAAAAAGGTGGAAAGGTAATAACACATCTCTTATCTTCCTTTTCTCCCAATATGTCAAAAATCATCCTCAGGTTATGGAAGACTGTGCGGTAACAAACATCACAACAGATCAAACAAAAGTTCGTAAGATTTCCAGCGTCGAAACCAGCATGGGCACAATAAAAACAAACTGCGTCGTTAACGCCGCTGGTGTTTGGAGCAGAAAAGTCGCCCAAATGGTTGGGCTCGAAATTCCACTCTCGGTATTCCAACATGCTTACGTCATCACCGAAAATATACCAGAAGCTAAAGGAACTCCAAACCTTCGCGACCACGATGGAAATATCTACTACAAAACTCAAGGAACCACCCTTCACATGGGTGGATACGAACTGAACCCTCACATCATCAAAGAGGTATTTTTGACTGCATATCACAGTTTGTTATTTTTAATGCATTTTTTTTAGGTCGACGATGATTTCCACTTTGGTTTGTACGATCTGGATCTGTCAGTTTTTGCAGTTCATCTTGAAAACGCTTACAAGCTGACTCCAATTTTTCAAGACATCGGAATAACGAAACAAATTTGTGGACCGGAAAGTTTCACTCCTGATCACAAACCATTAATGGGCGAAGATCCTCGATTAGCCGGCCTCTTCCACGCTTGCGGAATGAACTCAGCTGGGTTAATGTACGGCAGTGGTTGTGGAGAACAAATAGCAAATTGGATTCTGAAAGGACGACCCGATCTACCAATGTTCAATTATGACATTAGAAGATTTACTCCAGCAACTAGAATTAACAAAGCCTGGATAACGGAAACAAGTCAGGAAGCTTACGCAAAGAACTACAGCATAGTTTTCCCTCACGATCAACCTTTAGCTGGCCGAAATTGCAAAATCGATGTTTTCCATGAAGTGAGCAGTGGCAATCTTTTCCTGAACAGTTTTTCATATAATCCGTTTTAGGTTTTGGTCGCTAATGGAGCCGTTATGGAACAAGCTCAAAGTTGGGAACGGCCGTCCTTTTTTATTAAAGACAGCACTGCACCAGTGCGTGGATATGATTGGTACGGATATTACGACCATGTCAAAAATACGGATAAACGGTATGAAAAACAATTGGAAGGAGATTGCACGTTCAATTTTAGCAAACACCATGATTTGGTAAATAACATAAACGTATTATAACTTTGTCATAATGTAATCGGTCCATTAGATAGGAGAAGAAGCTTTATCGGCGCGATCCAACGCAGCGTTGTTCGATATGTCGTATTTTTGTAAAATGTACTTAACGGGTTCCGAGGCTCAACTAGCAGCTGACTGGTTATTTACAGCTAACACAAATCGAGAACTTGAAAAGGTAGTCTATACTTGCTCCCTAAATAAATTTGGAGGAGTCGAAGCAGATATGACGGTTGTCGGTTTGAACCAAGGTCTTGGAACTTTAGTCGGTCCAATTCTAAAAGTAAGTTTTACTCGAATATCAACAAAATCTCTATTATAGCATGTTTTAGGGCAAAGGTTACTATATAGTGGCTGGTGGGGCAGCCGGCTACCACTTTTTGTCCCATTTGCGCAAAGAAATCGAAAAAAAGAAATTCAAAGCTGTTGTTACTGATGTAACTGATAAGCTTGGAATTTTATCAATTCAAGGCCCAAAAAGGTTCTATTAGTATTTTTATAGGAAGCAAGAATATTAAAATTTTGGTTTTCAGTGGCGAAATACTACAAGCACTTACCGAGCATCCAATTACTGATGAAAAATTACCATTTGGAATGTCAGATATAATAACGATTAATGGTCACACATG
This sequence comes from Podabrus alpinus, assembly GCA_932274525.1. Taxonomy (NCBI): domain Eukaryota; kingdom Metazoa; phylum Arthropoda; class Insecta; order Coleoptera; family Cantharidae; genus Podabrus; species Podabrus alpinus. The sequence goes on from OW026457.1 coordinate 74,236,267, forward strand.
CAGAGCAATGAGGGTTAGCTTCATTGGGGAATTGGGTTATGAACTTCACATTCCATTTGCATCGTGCATTCCAGTATATAACCGAATTGCGGAAGTGGGAAAAAGTTTTGGCATGAGGTTCGCTGGATATCGCGCATTGTACTCATTGAGTTGCGAAAAAGGTAACAAAAACGCAACCACGTGTTGGTGAAAAGTACACCCAAATCTTTCAGGTTTCCATTTATGGAATTTCGACTTAAGAAGTGATGACAATCCAGTGGAATCAAATCTACGAAGGTTCTGTAGGAAAGATGGTTCATATTTAGGAAAGCAGTACGTCGATAAATTAAAACAAGAAGGAGTTAAAAAACAACGAGTATTCCTCACGATGAGTGACAAAATACCTCTTTGGGGTAACGAAGCCATTTGGAGAGACGATCAAGTTGTAGGATTTTTAAGAAGAGGAGAGTTTGGATATTACTTAAAAGCCAGTATTGGAATAGGGTAAGTTCTACAAACACATTTTTAGAGAAATAATATTTAAAATCATTCATATAGATTCGTACAACATCCAAGTGGTCATAACATCACCAAAGATTATTTAACCAGTGGAAAGTACGAAATTGAAGTTATGGGCAAAAGGTATCCTGCCAATTTACACACCGAGAGTCCATTTGATCCAAAGAACCAAAGACTTCTTGGTCACTACGAATCCCATTTCCAAGAACAAGTCCACTTTGATGACTGATTTTTAACCCCTTTGCCAGTATTCATAAAAAGCAATTTTTTTAAATGTATGTGTGTAGATTTTAACCGATTTTAACTCTTAAAATATTATGTAAGTATCCATAACAATAGTTTTAATAAAAAGTTGAAAAACTACGTGATTATACTTTTTCCTACGCCCGATAGTGAAAGTAGGATTTTCAAGCTGTCAGTTGATGGTTGAAAGTTGGCATTTGCCGCTTGGCGAGCGGCAATGAAACATTGCCGCTCGCCAAGCGGCAAATACCAACTTTCAACCATCAACTGACAGCTTAAAACAAATGGAACGCAAAATTTCCTTAGAAACGCTGTAGCAAGGCTAATATGATAGAAATAAAAATAATTCACTACAGAGATTGAATGTAAATCTTTATCTAGGTTTTCATCATTTTTGAAGCGGGCGGAGGAAAAATAGTATGCATGCTTCAAGCGTAAAGTGACTTTTGTGCTCGGATGTTCCAATTATATGAACCTTTGTCTAAATCAATATTTGCGGTTTAAAGTTTGTATTTTATAAATAGTTTTCCCCTTGATTTATGTGTTCTTACAGGCCAAAAATCGAAATTTGGTAAAAAGGTGCTGTTTCGACTGTTTTCGATGTAGTTTGATGGGAACAATATATTAGACCACAAATTAACACCAAAGGGGTTAACCTTTCGTTTTTTTCAGAAAAAACGACCAAAATTTTAGGTATACGTTTTATTGCTTTAAATGACGTATTTCGATGCGTAGTGTTCGAAAAACACGATGAGAACCGGGGCAAGCTTCAATAAGACACTAAAAATTTGATGAAATCCAAGAGACCCCTCGATAAAATCTAAAATATCTTACTTACGCACGAACCGACTGCGCCAGTGTAATTTTCTCATCGAAATACGTCAGAAACAGTCGAAAAAGGAATCATTCTGCAACTTTCGATTTTTAGCCCAAAAAACACCAAAGGGGTTAACCTTTCGTTTTTTTTCAGAAAAATCGACCAAAATTTTAGGTATACGTTTTATTGCTTTAAATGACGTATTTCGATGCGTAGTGTTCGAAAAACACGATGAGAACCGGGGCAAGCTTCAATAAGACACTAAAAATTTGATGAAATCCAAGAGACCCCTCGATAAAATCTAAAATATCTTACTTACGCACGAACCGACTGCGCCAGTGTAATTTTCTCATCGAAATACGTCAGAAACAGTCGAAAAAGGAATCATTCTGCAACTTTCGATTTTTAGCCCAAAAAACACCAAAGGGGTTAACCTTTCGTTTTTTTTCAGAAAAATCGACCAAAATTTTAGGTATACGTTTTATTGCTTTAAATGACGTATTTCGATGCGTAGTGTTCGAAAAACACGATGAGAACCGGGGCAAGCTTCAATAAGACACTAAAAATTTGATGAAATCCAAGAGACCCCTCGATAAAATCTAAAATATCTTACTTACGCACGAACCGACTGCGCCAGTGTAATTTTCTCATCGAAATACGTCAGAAACAGTCGAAAAAGGAATCATTCTACAACTTTCGATTTTTGGCCCAAAAAAACACCAAAGGGGTTAACCTTTCGTTCTTTTTTCAGAAAAATCGACCAAAATTTTAGGCGCAGAACCGACTGCGCCAGTGTAATTTTCTCATCGAAATACGTCAGAAACAGTCGAAAAAGGAATCATTCTGCAACTTTCGATTTTTGGCCCAAAAAACACCAAAGGGGTTAAACCTTTCGTTTTTTTTTCAGAAAAATCGACCAAAATTTTAGGTATACGTTTTATTGCTTTAAATGACGTATTTCGGTGCGTAGTGTTCGAAAAACACGATGAGAACCGGGGCAAGCTTCAATAAGACACTAAAAATTTGATGAAATCCAAGAGACCCCTCGATAAAATCTAAAATATCTTACTTACGCACGAACCGACTGCGCCAGTGTAATTTTCTCATCGAAATACGTCAGAAACAGTCGAAAAAGGAATCATTCTGCAACTTTCGATTTTTGGCCCAAAAAACACCAAAGGGGTTAACCTTTCGTTTTTTTTCAGAAAAATCGACCAAAATTTTAGGCGCAGAACCGACTGCGCCAGTGTAATTTTCTCATCGAAATACGTCAGAAACAGTCGAAAAAGGAATCATTCTACAACTTTCGATTTTTGGCCCAAAAAAACACCAAAGGGGTTAACCTTTCGTTTTTTTTCAGAAAAATCGACCAAAATTTTAGGTATACGTTTTATTGCTTTAAATGACGTATTTCGATGCGTAGTGTTCGAAAAACACGATGAGAACCGGGGCAAGCTTCAATAAGACACTAAAAATTTGATGAAATCCAAGAGACCCCTCGATAAAATCTAAAATATCTTACTTACGCACGAACCGACTGCGCCAGTGTAATTTTCTCATCGAAATACGTCAGAAACAGTCGAAAAAGGAATCATTCTGCAACTTTCGATTTTTGGCCCAAAAAACACCAAAGGGGTTAACCTTTCGTTTTTTTTCAGAAAAATCGACCAAAATTTTAGGTATACGTTTTATTGCTTTAAATGACGTATTTCGATGCGTAGTGTTCGAAAAACACGATGAGAACCGGGGCAAGCTTCAATAAGACACTAAAAATTTGATGAAATCCAAGAGACCCCTCGATAAAATCTAAAATATCTTACTTACGCACGAACCGACTGCGCCAGTGTAATTTTCTCATCGAAATACGTCAGAAACAGTCGAAAAAGGAATCATTCTGCAACTTTCGATTTTTGGCCCAAAAAACACCAAAGGGGTTTAACCTTTCGTTTTTTTTCAGAAAAATCGACCAAAATTTTAGGTATACGTTTTATTGCTTTAAATGACGTATTTCGATGCGTAGTGTTCGAAAAAACACGATGAGAACCGGGGCAAGCTTCAATAAGACACTAAAAATTTGATGAAATCCAAGAGACCCCTCGATAAAATCTAAAATATCTTACTTACGCACGAACCGACTGCGCCAGTGTAATTTTCTCATCGAAATACGTCAGAAACAGTCGAAAAAGGAATCATTCTGCAACTTTCGATTTTTGGCCCAAAAAACACCAAAGGGGTTAAACCTTTCGTTTTTTTTCAGAAAAATCGACCAAAATTTTAGGTATACGTTTTATTGCTTTAAATGACGTATTTCGGTGCGTAGTGTTCGAAAAACACGATGAGAACCGGGGCAAGCTTCAATAAGACACTAAAAATTTGATGAAATCCAAGAGACCCCTCGATAAAATCTAAAATATCTTACTTACGCACGAACCGACTGCGCCAGTGTAATTTTCTCATCGAAATACGTCAGAAACAGTCGAAAAGGGAATCATTCTGCAACTTTCGATTTTTGGCCCAAAAAACACCAAAGGGGTTAACCTTTCGTTTTTTTTCAGAAAAATCGACCAAAATTTTAGGTATACGTTTTATTGCTTTAAATGACGTATTTCGATGCGTAGTGTTCGAAAAACACGATGAGAACCGGGGCAAGCTTCAATAAGACACTAAAAATTTGATGAAATCCAAGAGACCCCTCGATAAAATCTAAAATATCTTACTTACGCACGAACCGACTGCGCCAGTGTAATTTTCTCATCGAAATACGTCAGAAACAGTCGAAAAGGGAATCATTCTGCAACTTTCGATTTTTGGCCCAAAAAACACCAAAGGGGTTAACCTTTCGTTTTTTTTCAGAAAAATCGACCAAAATTTTAGGTATACGTTTTATTGCTTTAAATGACGTATTTCGATGCGTAGTGTTCGAAAAACACGATGAGAACCGGGGCAAGCTTCAATAAGACACTAAAAATTTGATGAAATCCAAGAGACCCCTCGATAAAATCTAAAATATCTTACTTACGCACGAACCGACTGCGCCAGTGTAATTTTCTCATCGAAATACGTCAGAAACAGTCGAAAAAGGAATCATTCTGCAACTTTCGATTTTTGGCCCAAAAAAACACCAAAGGGGTTAACCTTTCGTTTATTTTCAGAAAAATCGACCAAAATTTTAGGTATACGTTTTATTGCTTTAAATGACGTATTTCGATGCGTAGTGTTCGAAAAACACGATGAGAACCGGGGCAAGCTTCAATAAGACACTAAAAATTTGATGAAATCCAAGAGACCCCTCGATAAAATCTAAAATATCTTACTTACGCACGAACCGACTGCGCCAGTGTAATTTTCTCATCGAAATACGTCAGAAACAGTCGAAAAAGGAATCATTCTGCAACTTTCGATTTTTGGCCCAAAAAACACCAAAGGGGTTAACCTTTCGTTTTTTTTCAGAAAAATCGACCAAAATTTTAGGTATACGTTTTATTGCTTTAAATGACGTATTTCGATGCGTAGTGTTCGAAAAACACGATGAGAACCGGGGCAAGCTTCAATAAGACACTAAAAATTTGATGAAATCCAAGAGACCCCTCGATAAAATCTAAAATATCTTACTTACGCACGAACCGACTGCGCCAGTGTAATTTTCTCATCGAAATACGTCAGAAACAGTCGAAAAAGGAATCATTCTGCAACTTTCGATTTTTGGCCCAAAAAACACCAAAGGGGTTAACCTTTCGTTTTTTTTCAGAAAAATCGACCAAAATTTTAGGTATACGTTTTATTGCTTTAAATGACGTATTTCGATGCGTAGTGTTCGAAAAACACGATGAGAACCGGGGCAAGCTTCAATAAGACACTAAAAATTTGATGAAATCCAAGAGACCCCTCGATAAAATCTAAAATATCTTACTTACGCACGAACCGACTGCGCCAGTGTAATTTTCTCATCGAAATACGTCAGAAACAGTCGAAAAAGGAATCATTCTACAACTTTCAATTTTTGGCCCAAAAAAACACCAAAGGGGTTAACCTTTCGTTCTTTTTTCAGAAAAATCGACCAAAATTTTAGGCGCAGAACCGACTGCGCCAGTGTAATTTTCTCATCGAAATACGTCAGAAACAGTCGAAAAAGGAATCATTCTGCAACTTTCGATTTTTGGCCCAAAAAACACCAAAGGGGTTAAACCTTTCGTTTTTTTTTCAGAAAAATCGACCAAAATTTTAGGTATACGTTTTATTGCTTTAAATGACGTATTTCGGTGCGTAGTGTTCGAAAAACACGATGAGAACCGGGGCAAGCTTCAATAAGACACTAAAAATTTGATGAAATCCAAGAGACCCCTCGATAAAATCTAAAATATCTTACTTACGCACGAACCGACTGCGCCAGTGTAATTTTCTCATCGAAATACGTCAGAAACAGTCGAAAAAGGAATCATTCTGCAACTTTCGATTTTTGGCCCAAAAAACACCAAAGGGGTTAACCTTTCGTTTTTTTTCAGAAAAATCGACAAAAATTTTAGGCGCAGAACCGACTGCGCCAGTGTAATTTTCTCATCGAAATACGTCAGAAACAGTCGAAAAAGGAATCATTCTACAACTTTCGATTTTTGGCCCAAAAAAACACCAAAGGGGTTAACCTTTCGTTTTTTTTTCAGAAAAATCGACCAAAATTTTAGGTATACGTTTTATTGCTTTAAAATGACGTATTTCGATGCGTAGTGTTCGAAAAACACGATGAGAACCGGGGCAAGCTTCAATAAGACACTAAAAATTTGATGAAATCCAAGAGACCCCTCGATAAAATCTAAAATATCTTACTTACGCACGAACCGACTGCGCCAGTGTAATTTTCTCATCGAAATACGTCAGAAACAGTCGAAAAGGGAATCATTCTGCAACTTTCGATTTTTGGCCCAAAAAACACCAAAGGGGTTAACCTTCGTTTTTTTTTCAGAAAAATCGACCAAAATTTTAGGTATACGTTTTATTGCTTTAAATGACGTATTTCGGTGCGTAGTGTTCGAAAAACACGATGAGAACCGGGGCAAGCTTCAATAAGACACTAAAAATTTGATGAAATCCAAGAGACCCCTCGATAAAATCTAAAATATCTTACTTACGCACGAACCGACTGCGCCAGTGTAATTTTCTCATCGAAATACGTCAGAAACAAGTCGAAAAAGGAATCATTCTGCAACTTTCGATTTTTGGCCCAAAAAACACCAAAGGGGTTTTAACCTTTCGTTTTTTTTCAGAAAAATCGACCAAAATTTTAGGTATACGTTTTATTGCTTTAAATGACGTATTTCGATGCGTAGTGTTCGAAAAACACGATGAGAACCGGGGCAAAGCTTCAATAAGACACTAAAAATTTGATGAATCCAAGAGACCCCTCGATAAAATCTAAAATATCTTACTTACGCACGAACCGACTGCGCCAGTGTAATTTTCTCATCGAAATACGTCAGAAACAGTCGAAAAAGGAATCATTCTGCAACTTTCGATTTTTGGCCCAAAAAACACCAAAGGGGGTTAAACCTTTCGTTTTTTTCAGAAAAATCGACCAAAATTTTAGGTATACGTTTTATTGCTTTAAATGACGTATTTCGGTGCGTAGTGTTCGAAAAACACGATGAGAACCGGGGCAAGCTTCAATAAGACACTAAAAATTTGATGAAATCCAAGAGACCCCTCGATAAAATCTAAAATATCTTACTTACGCACGAACCGACTGCGCCAGTGTAATTTTCTCATCGAAATACGTCAGAAACAGTCGAAAAAAGGAATCATTCTGCAACTTTCGATTTTTGGCCCAAAAAACACCAAAGGGGTTAACCTTTCGTTTTTTTTTCAGAAAAATCGACCAAAATTTTAGGTATACGTTTTATTGCTTTAAATGACGTATTTCGATGCGTAGTGTTCGAAAAACACGATGAGAACCGGGGCAAGCTTCAATAAGACACTAAAAATTTGATGAAATCCAAGAGACCCCTCGATAAAATCTAAAATATCTACTTACGCACGAACCGACTGCGCCAGTGTAATTTTCTCATCGAAATACGTCAGAAACAGTCGAAAAGGGAATCATTCTGCAACTTTCGATTTTTGGCCCAAAAAACACCAAAGGGGTTAACCTTTCGTTTTTTTTCAGAAAAATCGACCAAAATTTTAGGTATACGTTTTATTGCTTTAAATGACGTATTTCGATGCGTAGTGTTCGAAAAACACGATGAGAACCGGGGCAAGCTTCAATAAGACACTAAAAATTTGATGAAATCCAAGAGACCCCTCGATAAAATCTAAAATATCTTACTTACGCACGAACCGACTGCGCCAGTGTAATTTTCTCATCGAAATACGTCAGAAACAGTCGAAAAAGGAATCAATTCTGCAACTTTCGATTTTTGGCCCAAAAAACACCAAAGGGGTTAACCTTTCGTTTATTTTCAGAAAAATCGACCAAAATTTTAGGTATACGTTTTATTGCTTTAAAATGACGTATTTCGATGCGTAGTGTTCGAAAAACACGATGAGAACCGGGGCAAGCTTCAATAAGACACTAAAAATTTGATGAAATCCAAGAGACCCCTTCTAAAATATCTTACTTACGCACGAACCGACTGCGCCAGTGTAATTTTCTCATCGAAATACGTCAGAAACAGTCGAAAAAGGAATCATTCTGCAACTTTCGATTTTTGGCCCAAAAAACACCAAAGGGGTTAACCTTTCGTTTTTTTTCAGAAAAATCGACCAAAATTTTAGGTATACGTTTTATTGCTTTAAATGACGTATTTCGATGCGTAGTGTTCGAAAAACACGATGAGAACCGGGGCAAGCTTCAATAAGACACTAAAAATTTGATGAAATCCAAGAGACCCCTCGATAAAATCTAAAATATCTTACTTACGCACGAACCGACTGCGCCAGTGTAATTTTCTCATCGAAATACGTCAGAAACAGTCGAAAAAGGAATCATTCTGCAACTTTCGATTTTTGGCCCAAAAAACACCAAAGGGGTTAACCTCTTCGTTTTTTTTCAGAAAAATCGACCAAAATTTTAGGTATACGTTTTATTGCTTTAAATGACGTATTTCGATGCGTAGTGTTCGAAAAACACGATGAGAACCGGGCAAGCTTCAATAAGACACTAAAAATTTGATGAAATCCAAGAGACCCCTCGATAAAATCTAAAATATCTTACTTACGCACGAACCGACTGCGCCAGTGTAATTTTCTCATCGAAATACGTCAGAAACAGTCGAAAAAGGAATCATTCTACAACTTTCAATTTTTGGCCCAAAAAACACCAAAGGGGTTAACCTTTCGTTCTTTTTTCAGAAAAATCGACCAAAATTTTAGGCGCAGAACCGACTGCGCCAGTGTAATTTTCTCATCGAAATACGTCAGAAACAGTCGAAAAAGGAATCATTCTGCAACTTTCGATTTTTGGCCAAAAAACACCAAAGGGGTTAAACCTTTCGTTTTTTTTCAGAAAAATCGACCAAAATTTTAGGTATACGTTTTATTGCTTTAAATGACGTATTTCGGTGCGTAGTGTTCGAAAAACACGATGAGAACCGGGGCAAGCTTCAATAAGACACTAAAAATTTGATGAAATCCAAGAGACCCCTCGATAAAATCTAAAATATCTTACTTACGCACGAACCGACTGCGCCAGTGTAATTTTCTCATCGAAATACGTCAGAAACAGTCGAAAAGGGAATCATTCTGCAACTTTCGATTTTTGGCCCAAAAAAACACCAAAGGGGTTAACCTTTCGTTTTTTTTTCAGAAAAATCGACCAAAATTTTAGGTATACGTTTTATTGCTTTAAATGACGTATTTCGATGCGTAGTGTTCGAAAAACACGATGAGAACCGGGGCAAGCTTCAATAAGACACTAAAAATTTGATGAAATCCAAGAGACCCCTCGATAAAATCTAAAATATCTTACTTACGCACGAACCGACTGCGCCAGTGTAATTTTCTCATCGAAATACGTCAGAAACAGTCGAAAAGGGAATCATTCTGCAACTTTCGATTTTTGGCCCAAAAAAACACCAAAGGGGTTAACCTTTCGTTTTTTTTCAGAAAAATCGACCAAAATTTTAGGTATACGTTTTATTGCTTAAATGACGTATTTCGATGCGTAGTGTTCGAAAAACACGATGAGAACCGGGGCAAGCTTCAATAAGACACTAAAAATTTGATGAAATCCAAGAGACCCCTCGATAAAATCTAAAATATCTTACTTACGCACGAACCGACTGCGCCAGTGTAATTTTCTCATCGAAATACGTCAGAAACAGTCGAAAAAGGAATCATTCTGCAACTTTCGATTTTTGGCCCAAAAAACACCAAAGGGGTTAACCTTTCGTTTATTTTCAGAAAAATCGACCAAAATTTTAGGTATACGTTTTATTGCTTTAAATGACGTATTTCGATGCGTAGTGTTCGAAAAACACGATGAGAACCGGGGCAAGCTTCAATAAGACACTAAAAATTTGATGAAATCCAGAGACCCCTCGATAAAATCTAAAATATCTTACTTACGCACGAACCGACTGCGCCAGTGTAATTTTCTCATCGAAATACGTCAGAAACAGTCGAAAAGGGAATCATTCTGCAACTTTCGATTTTTGGCCCAAAAAACACCAAAGGGGTTAACCTTTCGTTTTTTTTTCAGAAAAATCGACCAAAATTTTAGGTATACGTTTTATTGCTTTAAATGACGTATTTCGATGCGTAGTGTTCGAAAAACACGATGAGAACCGGGGCAAGCTTCAATAAGACACTAAAAATTTGATGAAATCCAAGAGGACCCCTCGATAAAATCTAAAATATCTTACTTACGCACGAACCGACTGCGCCAGTGTAATTTTCTCATCGAAATACGTCAGAAACAGTCGAAAAAGGAATCATTCTGCAACTTTCGATTTTTGGCCCAAAAAAACACCAAAGGGGTTAACCTTTCGTTTTTTTTCAGAAAAATCGACCAAAATTTTAGGTATACGTTTTATTGCTTTAAATGACGTATTTCGATGCGTAGTGTTCGAAAAACACGATGAGAACCGGGGCAAGCTTCAATAAGACACTAAAAATTTGATGAAATCCAAGAGACCCCTCGATAAAATCTAAAATATCTTACTTACGCACGAACCGACTGCGCCAGTGTAATTTTCTCATCGAAATACGTCAGAAACAGTCGAAAAAGGAATCATTCTACAACTTTCAATTTTTGGCCCAAAAAAACACCAAAGGGGTTAACCTTTCGTTCTTTTTTCAGAAAAATCGACCAAAATTTTAGGCGCAGAACCGACTGCGCCAGTGTAATTTTCTCATCGAAATACGTCAGAAACAGTCGAAAAAGGAATCATTCTGCAACTTTCGATTTTTGGCCCAAAAAACACCAAAGGGGTTAAACCTTTCGTTTTTTTTCAGAAAAATCGACCAAAATTTTAGGTATACGTTTTATTGCTTTAAATGACGTATTTCGGTGCGTAGTGTTCGAAAAACACGATGAGAACCGGGGCAAGCTTCAATAAGACACTAAAAATTTGATGAAATCCAAGAGACCCCTCGATAAATCTAAAATATCTTACTTACGCACGAACCGACTGCGCCAGTGTAATTTTCTCATCGAAATACGTCAGAAACAGTCGAAAAGGGAATCATTCTGCAACTTTCGATTTTTGGCCCAAAAAACACCAAAGGGGTTAACCTTTCGTTTTTTTTCAGAAAAATCGACCAAAATTTTAGGTATACGTTTTATTGCTTTAAATGACGTATTTCGATGCGTAGTGTTCGAAAAACACGATGAGAACCGGGGCAAGCTTCAATAAGACACTAAAAATTTGATGAAATCCAAGAGACCCCTCGATAAAATCTAAAATATCTTACTTACGCACGAACCGACTGCGCCAGTGTAATTTTCTCATCGAAATACGTCAGAAACAGTCGAAAAGGGAATCATTCTGCAACTTTCGATTTTTGGCCCAAAAAACACCAAAGGGGTTAACCTTTCGTTTTTTTTCAGAAAAATCGACCAAAATTTTAGGTATACGTTTTATTGCTTTAAATGACGTATTTCGATGCGTAGTGTTCGAAAAACACGATGAGAACCGGGGCAAGCTTCAATAAGACACTAAAAATTTGATGAAATCCAAGAGACCCCTCGATAAAATCTAAAATATCTTACTTACGCACGAACCGACTGCGCCAGTGTAATTTTCTCATCGAAATACGTCAGAAACAGTCGAAAAAGGAATCATTCTGCAACTTTCGATTTTTGGCCCAAAAAACACCAAAGGGGTTAACCTTTCGTTTTTTTTCAGAAAAATCGACCAAAATTTTAGGTATACGTTTTATTGCTTTAAATGACGTATTTCGATGCGTAGTGTTCGAAAAACACGATGAGAACCGGGGCAAGCTTCAATAAGACACTAAAAATTTGATGAAATCCAAGAGACCCCTCGATAAAATCTAAAATATCTTACTTACGCACGAACCGACTGCGCCAGTGTAATTTTCTCATCGAAATACGTCAGAAACAGTCGAAAAGGGAATCATTCTGCAACTTTCGATTTTTGGCCCAAAAAACACCAAAGGGGTTAACCTTTCGTTTTTTTTCAGAAAAATCGACCAAAATTTTAGGTATACGTTTTATTGCTTTAAATGACGTATTTCGATGCGTAGTGTTCGAAAAACACGATGAGAACCGGGGCAAGCTTCAATAAGACACTAAAAATTTGATGAAATCCAAGAGACCCCTCGATAAAATCTAAAATATCTTACTTACGCACGAACCGACTGCGCCAGTGTAATTTTCTCATCGAAATACGTCAGAAACAGTCGAAAAAGGAATCATTCTACAACTTTCGATTTTTGGCCCAAAAAAACACCAAAGGGGTTAACCTTTCGTTTTTTTTCAGAAAAATCGACCAAAATTTTAAGCGCAGAACCGACTGCGCCAGTGTAATTTTCTCATCGAAATACGTCAGAAACAGTCGAAAAAGGAATCATTCTACAACTTTCGATTTTTGGCCCAAAAAAACACCAAAGGGGTTAACCTTTCGTTTTTTTTTCAGAAAAATCGACCAAAATTTTAGGTATACGTTTTATTGCTTTAAATGACGTATTTCGATGCGTAGTGTTCGAAAAACACGATGAGAACCGGGGCAAGCTTCAATAAGACACTAAAAATTTGATGAAATCCAAGAGACCCCTCGATAAAATCTAAAATATCTTACTTACGCACGAACCGACTGCGCCAGTGTAATTTTCTCATCGAAATACGTCAGAAACAGTCGAAAAAGGAATCATTCTGCAACTTTCGATTTTTGGCCCAAAAAACACCAAAGGGGTTAAACCTTTCGTTTTTTTTCAGAAAAATCGACCAAAATTTTAGGTATACGTCTTATTGCTTTAAATGACGTATTTCGATGCGTAGTGTTCGAAAAACACGATTAGAACCGGGGCAAGCTTCAATAAGACACTAAAAATTTGATGAAATCCAAGAGACCCCTCGATAAAATCTAAAATATCTTACTTACGCACGAACCGACTGCGCCAGTGTAATTTTCTCATCGAAATACGTCAGAAACAGTCGAAAAAGGAATCATTCTACAACTTTCAATTTTTGGCCCAAAAAAACACCAAAGGGGTTAACCTTTCGTTTTTTTTTCAGAAAAATCGACCAAAATTTTAGGCGCAGAACCGACTGCGCCAGTGTAATTTTCTCATCGAAATACGTCAGAAACAGTCGAAAAAGGAATCATTCTACAACTTTCGATTTTTGGCCCAAAAAAACACCAAAGGGGTTAACCTTTCGTTTTTTTTCAGAAAAATCGACCAAAATTTTAGGTATACGTTTTATTGCTTTAAATGACGTATTTCGATGCGTAGTGTTCGAAAAACACGATGAGAACCGGGGCAAGCTTCAATAAGACACTAAAAATTTGATGAAATCCAAGAGACCCCTCGATAAAATCTAAAATATCTTACTTACGCACGAACCGACTGCGCCAGTGTAATTTTCTCATCGAAATACGTCAGAAACAGTCGAAAAAGGAATCATTCTGCAACTTTCGATTTTTGGCCCAAAAAACACCAAAGGGGTTAAACCTTTCGTTTTTTTTCAGAAAAATCGACCAAAATTTTAGGTATACGTTTTATTGCTTTAAATGACGTATTTCGATGCGTAGTGTTCGAAAAACACGATGAGAACCGGGGCAAGCTTCAATAAGACACTAAAAATTTGATGAAATCCAAGAGACCCCTCGATAAAATCTAAAATATCTTACTTACGCACGAACCGACTGCGCCAGTGTAATTTTCTCATCGAAATACGTCAGAAACAGTCGAAAAAGGAATCATTCTGCAACTTTCGATTTTTGGCCCAAAAAACACCAAAGGGGTTAACCTTTCGTTTTTTTTCAGAAAAATCGACCAAAATTTTAGGTATACGTTTTATTGCTTTAAATGACGTATTTCGATGCGTAGTGTTCGAAAAACACGATGAGAACCGGGGCAAGCTTCAATAAGACACTAAAAATTTGATGAAATCCAAGAGACCCCTCGATAAAATCTAAAATATCTTACTTACGCACGAACCGACTGCGCCAGTGTAATTTTCTCATCGAAATACGTCAGAAACAGTCGAAAAAGGAATCATTCTACAACTTTCAATTTTTGGCCCAAAAAAACACCAAAGGGGTTAACCTTTCGTTCTTTTTTCAGAAAAATCGACCAAAATTTTTAGGCGCAGAACCGACTGCGCCAGTGTAATTTTCTCATCGAAATACGTCAGAAACAGTCGAAAAAGGAATCATTCTGCAACTTTCGATTTTTGGCCCAAAAAACACCAAAGGGGTTAAACCTTTCGTTTTTTTTCAGAAAAATCGACCAAAATTTTAGGTATACGTTTTATTGCTTTAAATGACGTATTTCGGTGCGTAGTGTTCGAAAAACACGATGAGAACCGGGGCAAGCTTCAATAAGACACTAAAAAATTTGATGAAATCCAAGAGACCCCTCGATAAAATCTAAAATATCTTACTTACGCACGAACCGACTGCGCCAGTGTAATTTTCTCATCGAAATACGTCAGAAACAGTCGAAAAAGGAATCATTCTGCAACTTTCGATTTTTGGCCCAAAAAACACCAAAGGGGTTAACCTTTCGTTTTTTTTCAGAAAAATCGACCAAAATTTTAGGCGCAGAACCGACTGCGCCAGTGTAATTTTCTCATCGAAATACGTCAGAAACAGTCGAAAAAGGAATCATTCTACAACTTTCGATTTTTGGCCCAAAAAAAAACACCAAAGGGGTTAACCTTTCGTTTTTTTTTCAGAAAAATCGACCAAAATTTTAGGTATACGTTTTATTGCTTTAAATGACGTATTTCGATGCGTAGTGTTCGAAAAACACGATGAGAACCGGGGGCAAGCTTCAATAAGACACTAAAAATTTGATGAAATCCAAGAGACCCCTCGATAAAATCTAAAATATCTTACTTACGCACGAACCGACTGCGCCAGTGTAATTTTCTCATCGAAATACGTCAGAAACAGTCGAAAAAGGAATCATTCTGCAACTTTCGATTTTTGGCCCAAAAAACACCAAAGGGGTTAAACCTTTCGTTTTTTTTCAGAAAAATCGACCAAAATTTTAGGTATACGTTTTCTTGCTTTAAATGACGTATTTCGATGCGTAGTGTTCGAAAAACACGATGAGAACCGGGGCAAGCTTCAATAAGACACTAAAAATTTGATGAAATCCAAGAGACCCCTCGATAAAATCTAAAATATCTTACTTACGCACGAACCGACTGCGCCAGTGTAATTTTCTCATCGAAATACGTCAGAAACAGTCGAAAAAGGAATCATTCTACAACTTTCAATTTTTGGCCCAAAAAAACACCAAAGGGGTTAACCTTTCGTTTTTTTTCAGAAAAATCGACCAAAATTTTAGGCGCAGAACCGACTGCGCCAGTGTAATTTTCTCATCGAAATACGTCAGAAACAGTCGAAAAAGGAATCATTCTACAACTTTCGATTTTTGGCCCAAAAAAACACCAAAGGGGTTAACCTTTCGTTTTTTTTTCAGAAAAATCGACCAAAATTTTAGGTATACGTTTTATTGCTTTAAATGACGTATTTCGATGCGTAGTGTTCGAAAAACACGATGAGAACCGGGGCAAGCTTCAATAAGACACTAAAAATTTGATGAAATCCAAGAGACCCCTCGATAAAATCTAAAATATCTTACTTACGCACGAACCGACTGCGCCAGTGTAATTTTCTCATCGAAATACGTCAGAAACAGTCGAAAAAGGAATCATTCTGCAACTTTCGATTTTTAGCCCAAAAAACACCAAAGGGGTTAACCTTTCGTTTTTTTTCAGAAAAATCGACCAAAATTTTAGGTATACGTTTTATTGCTTTAAATGACGTATTTCGATGCGTAGTGTTCGAAAAACACGATGAGAACCGGGGCAAGCTTCAATAAGACACTAAAATTTGATGAAATCCAAGAGACCCCTCGATAAAATCTAAAATATCTTACTTACGCACGAACCGACTGCGCCAGTGTAATTTTCTCATCGAAATACGTCAGAAACAGTCGAAAAAGGAATCATTCTACAACTTTCGATTTTTGGCCCAAAAAAACACCAAAGGGGTTAACCTTTCGTTTTTTTTCAGAAAAATCGACCAAAATTTTAGGCGCAGAACCGACTGCGCCAGTGTAATTTTCTCATCGAAATACGTCAGAAACAGTCGAAAAAGGAATCATTCTACAACTTTCGATTTTTGGCCCAAAAAAACACCAAAGGGGTTAACCTTTCGTTTTTTTTTCAGAAAAATCGACCAAAATTTTAGG